>JAADVK010001252.1:0-10298 GCA_023334975.1 Globisporangium sylvaticum
CGACGAACCAGAAAGGTTCTTTCGCCTTTCCACTCTGGCGCAACCACCTCATTAGATTCACTATCGCGGCGCTCTATTTAAATCTGTGACAAAATGCATTTCGCCGCCAAAGTATACAAATCCCCATACTATTCACTTTCGTCACTATCGAAATGCATCAAGTGTCTGTGCTCACTCGAAGACGGTGCTTGTGTTCCTTGCTCTAATCGTCCCACTCCGAGTCGTCGTCTGAATCCGACTGGTCCCAGTCAACGCTATCGTCCTCCTGCTGCTTCTTCTTGTCGTCTGCAATCACAGTCACTCTCCTTGCACTGCCAGACTGTTGCTGACTCAGCATCGAAGCGAATGGCGTCGCTACCGCCCCGAGAGGGAGCTGCGTCTCGCCGACCGACTGCCTCCTCGACACTGGTGCCGCGTGCTGCATTTGCTGCGTTTGCCGACTGCAGTGGTCGCATTTCCCGTTCACCTGCACGAGCCCAAGCCCCCAGCCGCCGCAGACCGAGCACCGCTGCCGAATCCGCGCCGACGCGACGATGAAGTCCAGTCGCAGCCGATTGCAGTGGTTGCAGAAGCCGTTCTTCTCGGCCAGCCCGACGCCCGTGCCGCGGCAGCCTTCGCATCGGTCCAGCGTTGGGCGGCCAAACGCAGCCCCATTTCCGTATCCTCCATAAGCTGCGACCTGACCTGGAGCGAACGGCACCATCGCCATTCCTGGCTGTGACTGTGGTGGTGCTTGCAGAAGCATCGGTGGCGGCATACCTCCAGGGTAGCCCATCATCATCGGAGGTGGTGGCGGTGGGTAGTACATTGGGAATGGCACTGGCGGAGGAACGTGCATGGGAATGAATTGGTGCGGACGACAGCAATTGCACATACCACCACCTGAATGAGGAGGACCTGGAGGAGGAGGGTACCCGTACGGTGGTGGTGGGTATTGCTGGTACATCCCGCCAGAGTACGGTGGCTGTTGTTGCCGATACTGTTGCTGTTGCTGGTACTGCTGCTGTTGGTGCTCGGTCGCTTCGCCATTTCCCAAGTTTTCATCATCTTGTGCCGACTTTCGCCTGTTCTTCTTGGCCTTTTTCACCGGAGATGAAGGCTCGAGCGACTGCGCAGCGACTGCAGCTTCGAGCTTTGCAAGTCGCCGACGCTCGCGCTTTTCTTGCTTCTGTCGTTCTCGCTCTAGCTCCGCTGCTGCTTCTTCGTCGTCTCCCGCCTCTTGTGCTCCACCATCAGCATTGTGCTTTAGTGGATCCTGGAGCTCTTCCTGCTGCTTTGAGTGCTTTCTCTGACTGTGTTTGGGTTGTTTTTGCTGCTCTTCATATTCATTCTCCTCGTTGCGACTGCCGCCTGCCTTTTCAACTGCTTCAGCTTGTACACGGACGTCATCGCTCGAGACTGAAGATTCGACGAGGGCAATTTCGTTTCCAGTAGCAGCATTTCCACTGCCCTTGCTGGCATCTGCCGCGTGTCCGCTATCTTCTTCTTTCGCATCAGCAGAACTTCCGCCACTCGCTTCGTTCTCATCAGCAGCTTCTCCTCGACCATTCTCTTCTTCTGACTCCGTTGCTGCTGTTTCTACCACTCGCTTTGTCGTCTTATCGTCACCTCGTGCTTTCTTGTCCTTCTTTCTCTCCACTCTCTCCTTCTCTCGCTGAAGCTCTCGCTCCTTCTCCTCCTTCTCCTCCTGCTCCCGCTCACGCTGCTCCTGCTCTTCTTTCTCCCTCCGTCTCCTCTCTGATTCTTCAGCCTCTGCCGCTGCTCGCTCAGCTTCCTCTGCTTCTTCTCGTGCTCTCTGTCGCTCCTGCTCTTCGCGCTCCTGCTGCCGCTTCCGCTCCTTCGCCGCCGCCTTCTCCCTCTCCCTCTCCTCCTTCTCCTTTGCCTTCGCCAGCTCTCGGTCCTTTGCCGCCTGCTCCTCTTCACGCTTCTTGCGCCAGTCGAAGTTCCCCTCGTGCTTCTTCGTCATGTTGCGCTCGAACTCCTTCATAAAGTCGTCCTCTTCCACGATCTTCTCCTTCGCAAACATGGTCTCCTGGCGCTTCTTTCGCAGGAACCGGAGCCGCTCGGCTGCTGTCATGTGCGCCGTCTCTTCTTCGTACTGCTGCTCATCCGTAGTCCCGCCTCCATTGCCAACTCCATAGCCACCACCTCCATTAGAAGAAGCCTCGGTCGTGTCTTCTGAAAAGCGAGACGTCGGCTGACTCTCTCCGCGAGGGATGTGGATCATCGGTGGCGGCCCCAGCATGTTCGCCATCGGGTTGATGCGACCGGCGAGCGACGCCTGGAGGCGCTGGACGAGCTCGTTCTTCTTACTGCCACTGCTTGGTACTGAAGCATTAGCATTCATATCAGCAGAGGCTGGTGCTGAGAGTTTGCTCCCATTCGAGTGCCACGTCTCGGACTGTGGGTCCTCCTCTTCACGCTGCTGCTGCCTGTGTTTAGACTTGACTTTGGCTTTGGCTCCGTCGATGGCGTCAGCACCATTCGCTTCAGCACCATCCGCACTTTGCTCCTGTGGCTTGGACTTGGGCTTGCGCAGCTCCTTGGGCAGTTTCCACCGGCTTTCCTGTGTGACCTGCATACATCCACAACACAAAGCAAGCATAACAACACAATATATAATGAGACCTCCAGCGCCAACAACAGAGCGCTAACATACTAGCTGCATCGTACCTTGTTGTAGTAGTATGTGCGGCCGTCGGGCGACGTGAAGCTCTCCCACGCGCCACCAGTACTGCTGCTGCTGTCGCCACTCGCCGCAGGCGTCACCACAGCGTCTGCCTCGCCTGAGCCGCCGTCGTGATGGCGCGAGAACTCGGACGAGCGCTTCTTGTGCTTGCGCGCCTTTGTGTCGCCGCTGCGCTCGCTCTCGTGCTGGCTGCGGTGGCGCTGGTGGCGCGAAGAGGAGGAGGAGGAAGACGACGGGCGCTGCTTGGTCGTCATCGCATTCACGCGAAGTGCTCACTTGGTTGTCTGTCTCTCTCCGAATACGTTCGAGTTTTCTCTGTGTTTTGTATCGCATTGCGGATTTACCTGAATCAGATACTCTGATACGGACATTCTGATGCATTGGCAGCCTGATACTTCTACCAACTATGAGCGGCTCCGTCACGCTCGTCGCCATTAGCAAAGACCAAGCGCATCAGTAGCGATGGCGAAGCAAGCGGCGCCGCAGCAGAGCAAGGAGACGGCGGCGGCGGCGGCCAAGCCCCAGACGACCATGAAGAGCACGAGCACGAGCACGAGCACGAGCGAGAAAAAGATGAAAGAGACCTCAGCAGCAGGCGGCAGTTCGTTCCTGCTGACGGCGCTCGTGGCGCTGCTCGGCGCGCTCATCGTGGGCGTGTCGGTCCAGCACCCGGAGCACGTGCGTCACACGACGTCGCGCGCGCTACAGCTCGTTGCGCCGCACTTTGGGCTGAGTGTGGAGCTGGAGTATGCGTCCGGCGGGAACCTGAACGGCGACGCGACGAGCGACCCGTTCGCGCGCTCCGTGGATTGCAAGGACGCGCTGCAGTACCTGACGACGGCGCTCCCGGTCAAAGGCTTCCACGTGCTCTGCATCCAGTCCACGCCGCTTGACACGTACGTGGCCAGTCAAGGTATCGGTTGCTAAGGCGGACTGTGTGGAATTAAATGCTCATATAAAGATTTTCTGTATGTGTGCAGACTGTGGATCACGGGCTTCAAGGACGGCATGCAGCCGAACATGACGCGCGAGACGGCGATCGAGGCGACGGTCGTCAAGCACGAGATCGAGCGCATGTTCGCGATCTCCACGGAGCCCGCGGACGAGCACGCGCGCAAGTACAAGCAGCCGTACGCGTTCTTCACGCCCGACGGCGAGCGCCTTGAGTCCGGACGGCTCAGTGCGCTCGTGAACCGCGTCGTGTTCCTCTTTGAAGGCGGGCAGTTCATCTGGCCCGGTGTGGAGATCGGCCACAAGAGTGAGTTCATCCAAGTGTGGTTTGGTTCTATAGCATTGTGGATGTGCTAACAGTTCTGTATGTGTATGGTGTACACTCACTCTACAGCGGTCGTGAAGAACGTGTACGGCAAGGGCGACGTGGTGCTCGAGACGCTGAGCATGACGCCGCTCGTGTTCGGTGTGGACGAGTTCCTCAAGGACGAAGAGATCGACGTGATCATGGCACTGTCGCTGGACCACCTCAAGCCCTCGGGCGTGACGCACAACGACGCGCACAAGGACCGACCCGCGACCGACTGGCGCACGAGCACGACCTACTTTCTGCCGTCGTCCAAGCACCAGCTCGTGCAGGACATCGACCGCCGCACGGCCGACCTGGTCAAAGTGCCCATGTCCCACCAGGAGTACGTGCAGGTGCTGCGCTATGAGAAGACGCAGAAGTACGACCACCACCTGGACTTCTTTTCGGTCGCGAACCACCAGCAGTCGCCGCACGTGCTCGAGTCGATCGAGTACGGCCACAAGAACCGCATGATCACGGTCTTCTGGTACATGTCGGACGTGGCCAAGGGCGGCCACACGATCTTCCCGCGCGCCGGCGGGCTCCCGCGACCGGAGAGCATGCGCGACTGCACCAAGGGCCTCAAGGTGCCGCCGCGCAAGCGCAAGGTCATCGTGTTCTACAGCATGCTGCCGAACGGCGAGGGCGACCCGATGAGTCTCCACGGCGGCTGTCCCGTGGAGGAAGGCACCAAGTACTCGGGCAACAAGTGGGTCTGGAACAAGCCGCGAACCAATTAGCACAAGCGAACAATGGTCGAAGAGCTCCCTTTAAACAACAGCTAAGCTGTTCATGTCCATTCATTTCCATACATACACACACAGCTTATCGTTCAACCAGCCTACCTAAATATGCAGCTCCTGGCCGTGGAAGCGCGGCGGGTCGCTCGAGAAGCGCCGCTGCAGCAGCGGCATAGCCTCCTCTGAGCTCGCGCCGAGCCCACTAGCGCTACTGCTGCTGTTCTGCTTCTTCTTGACACTCATCATGAAGATCACGAGGAAGCCCGGCAGGATCTCGGGGATCGTGTAGAAGAGCCACGGGTTCGCCACGTGCGGGTCGAAGACCTCGATCGCCGGCATCGAGATGAGCAGCAGCACGCTGCGGTAGAGGAAGAGCAGCGACACGCCCAGCCCCAGCCACGTGATGCGCGCCGCGATGCTCGTGGCCAGCGCCGAGAACTCGATCTTGAGCAGCACCTGGCGCAGCTTGAACGCGCAGCGCGCGAGCATGACCGCCAGCAGAAAGAAGAAGAGCGCCACCACGCCGTAGTCCAGCTGGAACATGAAGCTGTTGGTCTGGTATGTGGGGAAGAGCGTCTTGAGCACCAGCAGCGCGAACTCGACCAGGTAGATCCAGACGTTCGCGACCAGAAAGATCTTGCGCGAGCGCAGCTGCTGCTTGCTCGCGCGCGTGTACTCGGCGATGATCGACTGGTTGGCGGCAAAGCGTGCGAGCGGCTTCTCGGCGCGCTGCGCCTGGTGCAGCACGTCCTCCCAGAAGCGCAGCAGCAGCGTGAATGCCGAGAAGTAGAGCAGCGTCGCGAGCTTGCCGAAGGACGTGACGCCCACCACGTAGATGTCGATGTCGGTCGGCAGGATCGACACGTCGATGATCATGTGCTCGTAGCGGTAGGGCGGCTGCGCGCCTAGCACCCACTCGAACGTGTGCGTGTTGCTGAGCAGGAACCAGGCGATGCGCGAGAAGTAGGAGAAGCCCAGGAACGTCGGGAACCAGCGCATGCGCTTGACCGGGATCAGGTGCGTCGCGTGGCCGTGCTCGCCCAGGCGCCCGCGCTGGATGCTCACGGACACGGTGTACGCCAGCGCCGCCGCGTAGCAGTACACGGAGCTGGCGGCCGCCGACCGCGTGTAGAAGCAGTGGCCGTCGCCGAACACGCAGATCTGGTCCCACCAGAACGTCACCATTGCTCACCTTCTTCTTGGACTGCGGTGGTTTGGCGCTTTTTTGGAATGAAGTGGCAGAGTGACGCAGGAAGGACTCCTGAGTTGGTTTTCACATCAATTCCCAGAGGTTCGAAAGCTGGATATTTAGGTGTAGAAACAATAAACCGGCTATCGGTTTAGGGAATTGTAATGCTATAAAGGTATTTACGGCCAGTTGTTTTCTCGGCTTTTCTCTCTGCCACCCTGATGCCAACAGTGCTTGGTGCTGGAAATCGCATATTGACGCACGGCTCAAGTCTGTCTTTTGAATCCATCCATTCATTCACTCACATACAAACACATGCGCTAATACTTCACTATTCTCTCAATCAAGCTCTCTGATAAACAAGCACGCATTGTCAATTTCTACACACTCACACATACGCACGAAGTCGTAGCCTCGGCTGGTCGCACCGAAGGGAGGCTGCTCTTAGGCCACTTGCGCTGGTCCGCGACTGTTTCTTGAGGCTGCTTTGCGAAGCACCAGCACGCTCGTCTGGCTCTTCAGCGTGTCGTTGAGCGGCGGCATAGCGTAGAAGCAGCTCTCGCACAGGCTCAGCACCGAGTGTCCACTGTTGGGGTGTCTCGCGATTGTTACTGCTGCTGTCGTCTTGGTGTTGTTGTCGTGAGAATGGTCCTCTTCTACCACGAGCTCGTCCATGCAAATGCGACACTTTGGTGCTGGAGGACACTCTCTGCCTTGACGCGTGTCCTCTTCAATGTTCAGAGACTTGGTGATCATCGCAGCACAGGAGAGGGACAGACTCGTGCGTCTTCTTCTGGTGGACGCAAACTTCTCCTCCTCCTCGTCACTGTCGTCGACGTTGTTCCTGCTGTTGAGCCCATCCCCCGAGTTGAAGCAGAGGCTCCGGAGCGTCACTTTTCGTCCCCCTTGTCTCGCCCGCGGACCTGCGGTGGGCGTCGTGTGCGGCGCAAAGAGTGAGCTCGTGACCTCGTGCTTCCACGGACTGTTCTCGTGCGCGAGCGCTGGGGCGACCGACCAACTCTCTCCTGGATATGCATCGGTTGTATCTGAGGAGAAGGCGAATGCGAACGGGAAGCTGTCGTCGTTGTCGACCACTCCCGAGTCGGAGTCAGAGACGATCGAGATCTTCATGCGCTTCCGCATCCGGCGGCTCTTCCTCGCCGCGTCAACAGCTCCATCTGCACTGAACAACGGCGGACTTGGCTCTTTCTCCAAGTCGTCTTCTTCATGAGGCTCCAGCTGGGTCTGTTCGCTTGATTGAAGCCCATCATACCCATCGCAATCGTCGCCCTCCTGTTTACACTGGTGCCCTTCAAGCACGAGCGACTCGTAGTCGACGCTCGCTTGCACCAGCCACGGATGGCTGCACACCTTGTCGATGGAGATGCGCTCCTGAGCGTCCACACAGAGCATCCGCGCCAGTAGATCCCGCAACTCGTCGCTCACGCGGTTCTCCATCTGCCAGATGCAGAGCAGCTGGCCGACACCCTGGGTCTTCACGACACGGAAGCGAGCGTCCGAATCGGCCGGGGTCTCAAAGGGTGGCGCGCCAGTGACCAGGATGAAGAGCAGCACGCCCAGCGACCAGATGTCCGCTTTCAGCCCGTCGTAGCACTCGTGTTGCTGGCACAGGAGCACCTCAGGAGCCATGTAGAACGTTTTCCCTACTCGTCCCACGCACCTTACGCCCTGCTCGCTCGCGAGTCCAAAGTCCGCGAGCCGGCACTGTCGCTGCTCGTCCAGGAGCACGTTCTCGAGCGAGATGTCGCGGTGCGCGATGTTGTGCGCGTGGATGAAGTGAACGGCGCGCGCGATCTGCTGGAAGTAGCTGCGCGCAGCCTCGAGTCCCTCGCCATCTCCACCACCACAGCCGTCGCTAGCAGTAAGTGCTGTGTTGCCCAGCTGCACTTGGTCGTAGAGCTCGCCGTGGGGACAGTAGTCGAACACGAGGCAGCGCGCGTTCGTGCCTTCGTCCACAAAGTCTTTGTGCAGTAGCAGGATGTTGTTGTGGTGATGGTGGTGAATGTAGTGCTGTTGATCTTCCTGGTAGAAGTCGCCCTCTCCATGGGAACTGAAGCAGTCCAGAGGGCTGGACTTGAGCTCATTCGCATCCCACTGAGGACGCACGCTCCACGAACTCCCCATCACCGCTACAGATTCGCCTGGGACATCACCACTATCGCCACCTGATACTGAGTTGTAGAACACGCGGTTCCCTGAAAGCTTCCGCAGAATCCTCAGCTCTGCGTCGCCGTCTTCGGAGACGCTTGGTCCCGAGATCGCTTGCCGCGCGCTCATGTGCGCGATGCTCATCATCTTCATCGCGTAGAGTCGGCCTGACTGGCGGTGCTGCACGAGCGCCACTTTGCCGTAGATCGCGCCGCGCAGCATGCGCACGTACTGGAAGTCGTCCATTAGGAGATCACTGCCAGGCTGGTTGGTCTTCTGCTTTCTTCTCTGAATGGCCTTGAGACTCGCGAGAATGCCCCTTGTTCTTGTTGACCAGTGAAGAGAACGAGAAGGGAGTGGAAAGACAATGCGTGTGACCTTTCAACTTACAGAAAGAATCCGCTGATGCAATCACCCAGAGCCTGTTGAACCTGCTGCAGTGGCGTCTTGCATCTTATCTTAGCCCAGGGAGCACGCCAAGAACGCGAGCGAGCGTCAACACTTTGGTCGTTCGGAAAGAACGGACAAGTATTTTAAGACTAGCTTCCTTCATGGCTGATATTGGATTATTGCGCTATCATATTGGCTCAAGGCGCCAGTGTTCTGTTGTTTGAGGAGAAATCGAAGGTTTGAACAGAGGTAGTGGAGACATTCCTGTCTGATGCAGATGCGAATGAAGCGATTCTGGCATCTTTCCGTTCTACGCATGCTCACCAGGATGCTGCGATCGCAGTTGCAACAAAAGATTTCGTCCTCGTGCTTGCACGCGAGGCAACTCGCTTTCGCTTCTTCTCCCCCACAAGCATCACCTCTGCTAGCATCCGAACAAGAACCGCCTCTTCTCGCATATATACAAGCAGCCGCCATGAACAAGCAGAAAGGTGAGAATTTCTTGGACGAAGAGGAGATGCAGCTGTGCAGATCGTATTTTGTGATTGGACAAGATCCGAAGGTTGGCACAGGGCAGACGTCGTCTTCGTTCTGGGAGAAGCTGACCAAGCACTTCAACCCTGCGCACTGCGAGCCCAGACCGTATCGTTCCCTTGAGAGCAAGTGGAGCGTCGTCCAACTCGACATTGCCTAGTTCTGCGGATCGATAGCCGTTGTTCGCGATCTGTGCCAGTCTGGAACGAATGCTGACGATGAGATCGCCAGTGCGCTCGTGCTGTACCAGAAAATGCACACAACAAAAGGCGTCAAAGACAACAAGCCATTCAAGTTCCTCCACCGCTGGCGTGTTTTGGCGGAGGCGCCAAAATGGCAAGACTACAGACCAGGAAAGCCCGGCACCAGCAACAGCACCCAGTCGGTGAACAATCCACAGCGGTCGACCGGCGGCAGCGAGGAGATACAAGAACGCCAGCGTCCGCAAGGTACCAAAGCAGCTAAAGCAGCCGCGCAAACTGCAGCAACAACGGAGCGGCTCAACAAGCATCTTGCTACTTCTACTCGCCAGCTCGCATGCGCTCTTCACTGCACCGATGGAAGGACTGGGCGACGAGGCTCTCAAGTGCATTCGCCGTCGTCGCGCAGCGGCGCTGGCAATGATGGAGAAAGTGAACGGCCAAGACGCCGACGCCATCGATAACGGAGAAAAGTAAGATGCATTTGACGTTTACTAATTCTGCTTGTCTTGCGATCTCAGAGATGCTCTACCAAATCGTCTCTCAATAATGCATGCGTTCTTTCGTCCTGGATGTCTACCATTTGAGTCAGTAGCGTGTCAAACGTCAATGCGGGATTGCGGCGCTTGATTGCAGCAGGTTCCAGGTAGCTGCTGGAGCTGCCGTCTCGTTCAGCAACTTCGACAATCATATTGTAAGGACTGACCTTCACTCATGTGAATGGTTTGGTCATCTTGTCCCCTTTCCCACATTATTACCGTCATTCCTGAATATATAGTAATCAAGTAGCGTACACACTTGGCACGTGGCAATGTACTTGGCACCTGTCCCAAGTTGAAGATTCATTTATTATAGTTTACAAATCTAAAGACTCTAGTGCCGCATAGACACACGCGGTTGTGTCATACGCCAGGGCACGTGTCTGTGTTCAACACAAAGACACGTGCCTGTGTCCAACGCCCCATGTCGTACCCAAGGACGGCCACTGGAGAGAAACAAAGAGGAAGAAGTAGGAACAAACAAAACACAACAGCTATCCATTCTCACTTCTCAATTAACCACCAATCAACCACTCCTTCCTCCAACC
>JAADVK010001253.1:0-10296 GCA_023334975.1 Globisporangium sylvaticum
TGCAATTGCCTCTGCGCGCATGCAGATTGTTCTACAGGCGCCAACACATTTTTTTCAACGCTCAACTACTGTGTAGAAGGTACCCCTGCCTTGAGTTGACCAATGTACGTACCATCGGCAGCAGAGAACAGAACAGCATTGTGTAATGGGGAGCTTATCACGTGTTCTTGTATTGCCTGGCGGAGCGAGCACCTCAGGGGGCAACAATCGGATACCGTGTGCAATGCGATCTGAATGGGCTGCCTCGAGACGACCAAGCTCCTCTTTCGGCAAGGCTACCAGGTAGAAGCGAAGTGGCGCATGGTGAACGATTTCGCAGTTAAGATCCAGCGCGACCTTCTCAAATGGCTGCATTTGAAGAAGCTGTCGATCTCCATATCCGATGCAATGGAACGCGCAGTAGAAGAAGGGCACGGCCACACAGCCCAGTGGTCGACCTCATGAGAACCACTTGTTCGACACGAATGATGAACAGCGCTGTAGCAAACTACTGCCTTGTGAGTCAATGTTTGACGTTCGGGGTTGTCCGCGATGCGTGAATTTGCTGACAGTGAGCAAATGGGTGTGTCAAGCTTGCTTAGCATCTTCACAGATATCGCTACCAAAGACGTTCCATATCCGCTGCAGTGAAGACTGCCTGCTCGGCTGCCGCAATGAACTAGCAGCTCGCGGGCTGGCACCTTCTTCTCGAATGACCCTATAAACATCTCAGTGATCCCAGTGAAGGCGTCTCTCTGACAATGATGGACTTGGCGGTGTCAAATGGCTGACTAAACTGCCTATCCTACAATGGCTCCTTGAGGATATTCCTGAGAGCTGCTCACCACGCGCAATGGACTTGTCAGTGTCCAGCATCATTCACTTGCACATTGTAGTTGGGCTGCACATTATTCGCTGTGAAGACTACACGGTGAACACGATGGACAGGGCGGCGTTTTACACTCGTTTGCATATTGCTGAGTGGCTACACTACAACATTCGTGCAACCCCAGCTCGCTCGAGATCATGAAATGGCTGCGTCAGGAACTGGTTGAAGGTTGTACGATAACGTGATGCTTGCAGCGAGTGCAGACTTAGAGGTCGTCGTGTTCTGCACGCCCACAGCATCGAGGGCTGGTCAAAGGAGGCGTTCTGGGTGGCAGCGCGCACTGTGTGTCAGTTAGACCGCATTAGCTGGTATGCGATCGAGGGCTTTGCCTTTAAATTTCGGTTTGTTGCTGCACAGTCCTCCAGAACGGGCAAGAGGAGCTTAATCCAAATCAACGCAATCGCGCAGCACATGGAGCACCATTTGGCAATCTTACATGGTACTGTACATGCGTGCAAATGCACGCTGCCGTACACGCACGCATTAATCTTTCTGTTCATGCAATTCTTGCAGTCCAAAGTGTAATCATGGACGTGACTTCAACTGGGTCATCAGCAACCCTGTCAAAAGCGATACAGGCAGAAAGCCCACAGAGGTGAGGGTGAGCTTTCTGTATCTGAATTTGTATGTCTCACTGGGCTTTCGCCTTTTCGACACACAAGCACACACACCAAAAGAGCGAGCAAGAAAGCGCAAGCAAGAAAGCGCTAGATCACAACAAGAGGAGGGAGGCCAGAATGGGGAGCTCGAGCGCGTGCGAGCAGTGCGGCAAGAAGTTCAAGGTGTTCACGAAGCGCAAGAAATGCATGCACTGCATGACCACCGTGTGCAAGTACTGCTACGCGCCGCACGTGGCCACCAAGCACCCGAGCGCCGCGGTGCGCATGACGACGCCGCCGTCGCGCGGCAGCCTCTCGCGGCGCGACCGTCAGCAGAACGCGACGATCGGCACCCCTTACGAGCTCAGCGGGCGCAGCAGCGGTTATTCTTCGTCCGTCATGTTTGACGACGAAGACGTGCACTTTTTGTCGCCGGTCAATGCGAGCGGCAGTCGCTCGGGTCTCGAGTACGACGACGACTTGCTTCTCGACGGTATCGATCACGTGGATATCATGAGCGCGGGCGAAGACGAGGATGAAGACGACGACGATGAAGAAGAAGACGAAGAGGAAGGAGAAGGAGAAGGAGAGGAGGAAGACGAGGAAGACGATGAAGCCGAAGCGTATATCGGCGAGGACAGGCGTCTCGATGATGCGGAACAGCATCGCGCTGCGACGGGGCGGTTCCAGAAGCGCCGCATGTCCATTGAAGAAGAGCACTACCAGTACGCAGAGTTCCTGCAGATCCAAGACGCCGTGGCGACGTGGGCGAGAAAAGAGCGAGGTGCGACGCGCAAGCAGCGCATCGCGGAGCGGGACTCGTGCTACTCGATGACGCCGATCCCGAACGTGCGCTCGACGCGCGAGTACCAGGAACGCGAGCTCTTTGTGGTAAGCTACGCGGTCGCGATCACGCTGCTCGTGTGGGTCGTGTACGCAGCCGGGAGCTTTGCGTACATCCGAGCGCGCGGCGAGGTCGTGCGCGCACTGCCGTTCGTCGTGTGAGAAGAAGGAGAACGCGGAAGCAATGCCAGTAGTATGGAAAGAGAGGAAAGAGAACGCGCGATCGAGAGATGTTTTCCTCCAATCCAGGCGCCTCCACACACAGCCTCCATTCCTGTTTGAAGACACACAAGGAGTGCCACCCCCACGTGTACACTAAGTTAACCAGTCAAGAAATACAAATGATAACATCACGTCCTTGCAAACTGCATGTTGAGACAAAGTAGAAGATAACGCGTTACACATCATTCTTGTATCGGACACATGCTATACTTCCGAGAATGGTGTGAGAACTGCACGGCCGTTTAACATAACGTAACGAAGGCACTCGAAGCAGCAGCGGGCAACTCGACGTCCGCTTCCAACCCCAAATCAGGACGAGCGCATCAACAATGCCATCAGTCTCGTTGCCCTGTTTGCTCTCGTCAGAAAAGTGTTTTGCTGGACGCCAGCATTGACAAACCGGCTCCATCTGCACTCAACAGACACACGCGAGCGAGCGATGCCTCAACAGCTCAAACGTACCGCCTTGTCTTTCGCTCGTTCTCTGTAGTCGCAGAGAGAGAGAGAGAGAGAGAGAGTGAGAGAGGCTCGTGACGTCGTGTTGTACACACAGCAGCAGACGCGAGCGCCGCGCACATGATCCACGCGTAAAAACTCCGATCCGAGGGAGGCATGGAGGGAGCAACGCGTGTGGGCGGGCGGGTAACTACCATTCGTGCAGGGTGCCAGTTTGCCATGATGGCATGATTGCCGCACATGTGCCAGTTTGCGACTGCAACCTGAGTCTGTTTTGGGCTCGATAGTGAGTCAGGAATGCAACATGAGTCGGAGTTCGCTGTGTTCTGTTTATGTTTTGTGTGCGTTTTGGAGAACAACCATAAACAGAGACAGCAAACAGGAAGATTCGCCAGGTTGACTGGGATTCCCTATATCAATTCCTGTCCAGCACCTGTTTCAAAACAAGGTAAAAAAGATGCTTCAATCATTTTCAGCAGTTCCCTCACCCTTGCCAAAATAAGGTGAGTATTTTCGTCGTCACAGTGAAATCGAGCACAAAGCTACAGAAGAGGGTGCGTTTTGGTCGCACGCGCATCTTCTTTTTTCCCGCCCCTGACCTAACCGCGCCTGCTGCCGGCTCAGAACTCCAAAAAACTGGAAACATCCGCCCTCTACAACCCTTCATTCTTCATTATCAACCTTTTCATCAAATAAATAATTCAATTTACCTCTTTGTCACTATGTATTTCTTTAAATAAGCATATGCATTATAAGAAGGTAGTTGCCATCATCGTTGCGTGCAGAGGGCGAAAGGGGTCAAGGGCTCCACTCGCTCGTTTCTGATCACCTGACACCACACCAGTTCTCGATTGCGGTTGGGCGGAGTTGACGGTATTTTCGCGCGTGTGCGAGTGTTTTCGGTAGAAACAACAGGACACCAGACAAGAAAGACAGCAGACAGCAAAACACAAGAAGGAGACCACGACCAAGAAGGAGAGCAAGAAGCCCAGCTAAGCAACTGGAACAAGCGGAAACGACACGCGTCTACCTGACAAGCGACGAGTGCCTGACGGACGGACCGGCTTTCAGTATGGAGAACGCGTACGGCATGGACATGCTCAACAGCACCGGCGGTGGTGGTGGTGGTGGTGGTGGCGCGAGAGGCGTCCCCGCATCGCAGGGCTATCCAGGTGCGCGTCCGCAGCTAAATGCAGTGGGGAGATACCCGTCGCCGTATGACCAGCAATTCCAGCAGCAACAGCTTCAGCAACAGCAATACCAGCAGCAACAGCAACAGTATTACTATCAGCAGCAACAGCAACAGCAGCAGCAGTATTACCAGCAAGTGCAGATGAGCTCCTCGCCCGAGTACGGCGCGCTGCGCGGGAGCTCGCCGGTGTCGCAAGACGGCGACAGCGTGTACTCGCCACCGCAGTGCAGGAATAGCCCTGGGGGATGGAGCAGCGAGACGGACAGCTCCGGGTACTCGTCGCCTCCGAGCGACACGGGCGGTCCACATGGCGGTGACGAGTGGGATCTGTTGTCGGACATGCTCATTGAAGACGCGCTGGCGTCGGCCCCTGTGCCGGGAGTGTCTGGGAATTATCAGCAGGGATTTACCAAGCAGCTTCTGCAACCAGCCCAGTACCCGGTGCAGATGCAGGCAAGTCAGCAGCAAGCCATGATGGCCAGCGCATCGTTTCTTCCTGTGATGCCCGCTGTCGCGAGCACTAACAATGGGCCACGGGTCCAATCATCTGCTGTTGCGTCGCACCCGATCCCCAAGGGCGTCAAACCAGCACCAACGGCAGTTCCATCGAGTCCTCCTGATGCGGTGTCGGCATTTTCATCATCGCCCTTCGGTGGTTCTCAATTGGCTCAGACGGCCAACATCTCGCCGGCACAGCGCGCGCGCTCAAACACAAAGAAAGCAGGAGCAGCAGCAGCAACAACTACAGCGGCAGCATCAACCGTGAAAGTGGAGCCCGTGTCTACGGAGGAGCAGAAGAAGCTTCGACGCCGTACCCAGATCGCGTCCAGTGTCCAGCGTCACCGTGAAAAGAAAAAGGTATGTCATCTGTGTACTCTGTCTAGAAACCAGTGAGTAATGGAGGCTGACTAACCATTTATCTGACCTTGTTGGTGGTATACTTTGTTCATAGACCCTCGTGTCGTCGCTCAAGCAAGATCTGTCGTCCCTCACGAGCCAGTTGGAGTTCCTGCGATCGCAACGCAAATTCATGCATGCCAACGACCGCATGGTCGAGTGGGAAGAGATCGCGATCACGCAGCGCCGCAAGCGCAAACAATCGGAGGAAGTGAACGAGCGCATGAAGAAAGCGCTCTTCCAGCAGACGTCGTTCCTGTTTGGCATGCGCGCGATGATGAACGACCTCCCGGCGCCGCGTGAGCTGGAGTTCCACGACTGGATCCACTCGTACACGGTTCTCTCGGGACGAGACACGGTGGGACGACGACGGGAGTACGCGTCGTACTTTTCCGAGAGCAAGATGGACCTCGCGGCCAAGATCGTGCTGCGTGAGACCGACGGGCCGATGGCTCGCCTCGATCGCAGTCATCCATACTATGCGAACGTGCGCCTGCTCCACGACGGCACGCGGGCATTCGCGGACGAGGAGACTGTGTTCGTGAAGCACGAGCTCCAGCAGGACTGCTACGATGTGGGCAACGGTCAAGTGATGAAGAAGTACACGTCGATCTTCCTGTTTGAAGACAACGGAGACATCAGCTTTGACACGTTCCACCAGGTGGCGTGGGAGTGCACGAAGCAGGTGGGTGTGTTCTGGCCAGGCGCGGGCTACGAGTCCCGGACCCTGGACGTCGTTGAGGTGAACGACAACTCGCGCGTGTACTTCACGGACTTGTCTGCGTCCATGGAGATCCTCGACGACGTGAAAGACGCAGATCAGAATGTCATGGTGGAGTCGCGCATGCTCTGTCGCGAGCAGAAGTTTGAGAATGAGAGCATCATCCTGTGGGACTACGTGGACCGAGACGACCTGTACCCGCTGCCACTGGGCGAAGAAGCGTTGCGCAAGAAGACGATCACGAGAAAGTCCTGTGGCGCTGTGGTCGTGCGCAAAGAGCTGGACGGTCTCGTCTCGATCCGATCGACGTCTGTCAAGATTTTTGACACGACGCTCCCTCCATCGGCGGAGGCTTCGAAGTCCCCTCGCCAAGTGGAAGATACGGAGACGATCGCATCGATGAACCGACGACTCGGACTGCAGGCGACCGAGGCCGAGCGAGGCCAGCAAAAGTGCATCCGATACGTCTACAACGCGATCCGGGACACTTTTGCAGCAGCGGCGGCGACGTCACTGAGTCAGTGAGTATCCGATCGACTTCAAATCCAAGAGCTTAATCAGGCAAACATTGTTGTGAGGTTTAGAGCGCAAATGCAACGTGTTGGGTGGATGCGCTGCAGAAAACTGTCTACAGGTTGTCACCGTATAATTAATGAGAAACAGATTTGTGTCGAGTTTAGTGCCCACCTCGCTCCTGATTTCTCCATTTTGACTCAGGCAGTCCTGGCAGTGGCATGGCACTTTCAAACTTCGCCACCACACATCTCATCTTCCAAACTTCTAGAACTTGAGTGATAACACAAAGAACATCATCAGGATGAAGCTTCACTACAAATCCTGCCAAGTTGCTGAAGAAATGCCATGGGAATATGTTTCTGATTTTGTTTTATTGATTTCTGTTATCCTCTATCAACGTCAGGAGCAGGCGGTGGTGGTGAGTGAGAGCGAATGCGCTAGGAGGAGTAACGCTGTGCGAACGACTGCTGCCAGCCAACCACCACTCAAACTGCACCAAGTTGCCATCCAACTTGCTTCATCGCCACATCGGCAAACGCCCTCCCAGTCGGGGAGAAACGAGTCGACGTGGCAACAATAGCAAGCCAGCGCAAACAGCAGTCGAGCAGTGGCAACCGTGGGTTGGTCATCAGTCTTGACTGGCGAATAAGCAGCGGGAGCGCGGGCAGGTCATTGTCCTTCATTCTCGATTCTTGCAATCACGCACACACACCACAACGCCAAGACACAATCCCAACGCATGCAAAAAAAGACACCATTTCACACCATACACTCTCACACCTTCCATGACTCCACAAAACAACAACACTGGGGCGGATTTCTCTGCAGTTGGCAAGAGAAAGAGAACGCACCAGGTCGCTGGAAGCGGTAGGCAGTCGTCGTGGACCCACCGTCTGGGTTGCCGTCCACTGTGTACCTTCATAATTTACTTGAAAGAAGCGGGAAGAGGAGCCTCATGCTCCTCACTCTTCTTGGGTTTGTTGGTTGGTTGGTCAAATCGCTGGCACCAAGAGCTCTCTCCAGTAGGGAGAAAATCCTCGAGGCACACAAACGTCTTCGAAGCCACCTAGTTGGAGCGCAAGTCCATCAACACCTTCTGCGTCCACGACGCCAACTGCTGCGCCTGAGGGTTGTCGCCGTTGTTCGCGCACTCGCTCACAAGCTGCGACACGAACTGCTGGTTCGACAGGTCCGCGACCGACTTGCCCATCGACTGAGCCATGTCACTGCAAGTAACAAAACATACAACACACCAAAAAGTTAGTGTCATATCCAAAGTCATACAATAACCGTATGAGCAAGCAAAACGTACCCAATCAAACCCACAGCGCCAGTCGTGACGGTCTCGGATCTCGTGATCACGTCGTTCGCCAACGTCGCCAGGAAAGCACCGATCTGAGGCGCGTACTCCAGCAGCAGCGTCGCCTTGTTCACCGCACCCAGACCCTGCACGATGCCGGTCAGCGCTTCCAAGACGCTTTCACGGAGCTGGTTCATGTAGTCGATGATCTCGTCGTCGTCAGTGGCGATCGTGCCGCAAGCGCCAGCAGCTTGCAGGATCATTTGCAGCGATGGGAGCGCGTAGCGCTCGTAGTCGCCCTCGATAGCCAGCGCAATGTCACCGAAGCACGAAAGCACAGGAGGCTTCACCGATCGATTCAGGCTCGCGTTCTTCAGAATCTCGATCAGCGCAGTCACAATGTCGTCGCAGAGAGGCAAGATGCTCTTCTCCAGCGCGCGGCAGAGGTCGCCCACAACGCCGACAGCCACGCTGCACACCATGTACTCTTCGCTGTTGCGCAGTCCCATCAACAGCACTGGTCCAAAGTACTCCATGTACGCAGCAAAGTTCGAGCCGACCGCGTTCGCCAGCGCACCAGCAGCCATGAACGCTTCTTCCGCAGCAGCAGCGTTGCGAGTCGAGAACACCTGCAGCAGCGCTTGCATGATGCGGTCCGAGAGTGGGGCAATGTCAGCGCTCATCTTCTGGATCGCAGCAATGAGCACGCCGCACAAGAGTGCCTGTAAGCCGGATGGGTCATCACGGTGGTCATCTGGGTTCTCCATGAAGCCCTTGATGCTGACTTCGAGGCGCTCAAGCAGCACAGGAAGACGCTTCATGATGTGGTCGTTCACTTCGTCGGCACCGACCTGGATCAGCATGTTGATCGCTTCGTAGGCAGAGCCGCGCAGGTTGCTCTCGCTGGCGTTTGGACGGCCGCTGGTCTCGAGCAGCTTGTCGAACAACACCGGGAAGTACGGCGTCAACATGTGTGCGGCGGCATCCGACTCCTCAAACGCCTTGACGATGTTGTGGATCGCGTAGCAGACGTTGTGCGACACACGTGGCTCCTGGTCCAGTCCTTCGAGCAGCAACTGCATGAGAGCAGGCAGCATCTCGCCACTGATGCAGCCGTAGTGCAACTCGCAAATGCGGCCAAGCGTCCAAGCGGTGGTGTCACGCACCAAGATGTTGTCGAACTTCATGCAGCCCATCAGGAAACCAAGCGCTTGGCGAACAAGTGGGGCAATCTTCGCAGTGTCTGGGCCATCAAGGATCGAGCCGAACGCCATGATCGCCGCTTCCTTCTGGCGCCAGTCGTTGCTTTCGATGTTCTGCGTAATGAACGCCATCGTCGGGTCCACGCACGCGTCGCCAACAGCTTGCGCCACCAGCGCGAGACACGTGGCAGCAGCCATCGACAGGTTCCACGAGTCTTCGTCCTGGTCTTCCTCTTGTTGCTTCAACGTCTCCGTGAGGATCGGGATGAGCGTGCCAAGCACGGTCTGCACGTAGTACTGGCACGGGATGACGGAGTCTGCCTGGCCTTCCAGCTCAGCGTACTGCATCTCCTCGATCAACTCCACTTCGATGTCGCACATGGACGACCAGAACTCGAGCGACTGGAGACCCACTTCGTCTTGGTCGGTCGTGATGGCGTTGAACGTGAGCTTGCACAGCGCGTCCATGTACTCGGCGAGGTACTCGTAGTACAGCGTCGCGATGGTCGCGATACACTCGTACGAGACCACGCGGGTGCGCAGGTCCTGTGACTGGGTCGCTTCACAGATCTTGCTAAGGATGATGTCACGCTCCTGCTTGCGCTTGAAGTTCTCGCTGACAAACTCCAGACTGTTGCGCAGCGCAGTCACGGCAGCGTAGCAGATGGCAGTCGGGCGGTCCGCGCGGATACCGTCGACAATCGCCGTCAAGATGCGGTTCGTGTCTTGCTCGTCGATGGAGTTCTCCTCGAGCTCGTCACAGAGATAGCCGAGGCACTCCAACGACGCGTGGATGGTTCCTTCCGAGCCGCTGGTCACATTCGCGAGGAGCGTCTCGAGAAGCGCCGGCCACTGCTTCGCTGGCAACTCAATCGAGCCGATCTTCGCGACAAGCTGGGCACTGGTGTGGCGCGCGACTGGATCGCTCGAGGTGAGCACGCCGAGCGAGCCGTCCTTGATCTGAGCGCGGAGCGTAGGGTCCATGGCCATCCACGCCTGCACCTTCTGCTGCTGGAGCACATCGTCCTTGGCGTCCAAGACGTTCTTCAGGTAGAGACCGGCGGCTTGGCGGCCGACGACCGCGAAATCCTCAGCTGCGAGCGCCTGCACGAGCGTGACCATGAACTGGCCCATCTGCGCCTGCAGCGCATTGTTCAGGAACTCTTCGGCCTGGTTACGAAGCGTAACATCTGCACAAATTCACACACCAACACATTTCGGACACGATACACCGTCAGCACATTGATTCATGTCCGCTCCCGTTTTTCATTCTTCCACACACACACACACAGCAAATCTCATCCACATGCGCAGCCAACAACAACAACAACCGTACAAAAAGCGAAACCACCCATTACGCTCATTCAATCCACATCCAGACACAAAACAAAACGTACCAGGACTTTGGGTGTTCAGCAGCGCAGCAGAGATGTCCATGATGCGATTGAGTGTGTGTGGAGGGGGGGGGTTCTGGTATTAA
>JAADVK010001254.1:0-10284 GCA_023334975.1 Globisporangium sylvaticum
ATGCTGTTCCTGACGAACCTGGCGTTCGCGGCGTGGTTCTTCTTCCTGTCGTCCATGTCGCCTGATCTTCACGTTGCCAAGCCAATCTCCATGATCTCGGTCTTGTTCTACATTCTCTTCGCCGGTTTCGTGATCGCCAAGGAGCAGATCCCAGACTACTTCATCTGGATCTACTGGATCAACCCGATCGCCTGGTGTGTGCGAAGCCTGTCTGTCAACCAGTATCGCAGCAAGCGCTTCGAAGTGTGCGAGTACGAAGGTGTGGAGTACTGTGAGACCTTCGGCAAGAAGATGGGCGAGTACTCGCTCAGCTTGTTCGACGTGCCGTCCGAGAAGGAGTGGGTGTGGTACGGCGCGATCTTCATGGTGTTCTCGTACATCTTCTTCATGGCGCTGTCGTACTTCGCCCTGGAGTACCACCGCTTCGAGAGTCCGGAGAACGTCACGGTCGGCAGCGGGGACGACGAGAGCACGGACTCGGAGAGCTACGGTCTAGTGAACACGCCAAAGGCGTCGCCTTCCGGCAGCACTGTGATCCTGGAAGTGAACGAGCAGCGCGAGAAGAACTTCATCCCAGTGACCGTGGCGTTCAAGGACCTGTGGTACTCGGTGCCGGACCCAGCCAACCCGAAGGAGTCGATCGACCTGCTCAAGGGTATCAGCGGCTTCGCGCACCCAGGGTCAGTGACTGCGCTGATGGGGTCCTCTGGTGCGGGCAAGACGACGCTGATGGACGTGATCGCTGGTCGCAAGACGGGTGGTCAGATCCGCGGACAAATCCTGCTCAACGGCTACGCTGCCACGGACCTCGCCATCCGCCGCTGCACCGGCTACTGCGAGCAGATGGACATCCACTCGGAGGCGTCGACGATCCGCGAGGCGCTGACCTTCAGCGCGTTCCTGCGCCAGAGCGCCGACGTGCCGGACAGCAAGAAGTTCGACTCGGTGAACGAGTGTCTCGACCTGCTGGACCTGAACCCGATCGCCGACCAGATCATCCGCGGGAGCTCGGTGGAGCAGATGAAGCGTCTGACCATCGGCGTGGAGCTGGCTGCGCAGCCGAGTGTGATCTTCCTGGACGAGCCGACGAGTGGTCTGGACGCGCGCTCGGCCAAGGTCATCATGGACGGCGTGCGCAAGGTGGCGAACACAGGTCGCACCATCGTGTGCACGATCCACCAGCCTTCGACCGAGGTGTTCATGCTGTTCGACAGCTTGCTGCTGCTCAAGCGCGGCGGCGAGACCGTGTTCTTCGGTGACCTCGGCAGGAACGCGAGCGAGCTGATCAAGTACTTTGAGAGCGTGGACGGCGTGGCGAAGCTGGACGACGGATACAACCCTGCGACGTGGATGCTGGAGGTGATCGGAGCTGGTGTGGGCAATGCGAACGGTCAGGCCACGGACTTCGTGGCGGTCTTCAAGGACAGCGAGAACAAGCGCGTGTTGGACATCGAGATGGAGAAGGAGGGTGTCTCGCGTCCGTCGCCAGTCATCCCAGCGCTGGAGTTCGACTCCAAGCGCGCGGCCACCGAGGCGACCCAGATGAAGTTCTTGGTCAAGCGCTTCTTCGACATGTACTGGCGCACCCCGTCGTACAACCTGACTCGATTCATCATCTCGTTGATTCTGGCACTGCTCTTCGGTCTCGTGTTCATCGACGCCGAGTACAAGTCGTACCAGGGTATCAACTCCGCTGTTGGTATGGTGGCAATGACCACCCTCTTCATCGGTCTCATCTCGTTCAACAGTGTGCTCCCGATCGCCTCGGAAGAGCGTGCCTCGTTCTACCGTGAGCGTGCCTCACAGACGTACAACGCCTTTTGGTACTTCGTCGGCTCGACTCTGGCCGAAATTCCGTACGTCTTCCTCAGCTCGCTTCTCTTCACGGCGGTGTACTTCCCGATGGTGGGTTTCACGGGTGTCGGTCGCTTCTTCTTCTACTGGCTCAACACGTTGCTGCACGTGCTCTTGCAGACGTACATTGGTCAGTTCTTGGCGTATGCGTTGCCGAGCGTGGAGGTGGCTGTGATCATCGGTGTGCTTTTGAACTCGATCTTCATCTTGTTCATGGGCTTCAACCCTCCAGGCAATGCCATCTCAACGGGCTACAAGTGGCTGTTCTACCTCACCCCTCAGCGTTACACGCTCTCGATCCTGGCTGCAACCGTGTTTGGCAACTGCGGCGACGATGCGAGCGAGATTGGTTGCACGGTGATGTCGAACACGCCACCGACGATTCCAGCCGGCACGACTGTGAAGCAGTACGTCGAGAGCGTGTTCCTGATGAAACACGACGACATTTGGCGCGATTTCTTCATCTTGCTGGCGTTCATCGTCTTCTTCCGCGTGCTCGCGGCACTCGCACTGCGCTACCTGAACCACCAGAAGAGGTAAATGTACATACAATAATTGCTCATCAGCAAATTCGCTACAAGTTATCACAATACACATTCGAAGATCAGGTACACTCGCCTTCCTGGTTGTTCTTTCGCGTTCAGCAGTACTGTAGACTTTCTCCAGAACGAGGAATCGCTTTTGTTTGAGCTCCAATACGCACGCCACTGTAGTTAACTTGGTGTAGAACGTGCTGCTGGTAATCTCTGACAAGCTGACCGGCTACCTCCTCTGCTGACTACGAGCATTATTATAATCGTGCGCTTCGGGCACAACCACTGGAGTCTGAACGACCACAACAACAACAACAACAATCGCGTTCTCGTCTGGGCAGTAGCTACTGCTCTGTGAGCTCTGAAGAGTAAGTGAAATTGCTTTCACGCAACATCACGCACCTACCCAAAGAGCCTGTACGACTGCTTAGCTGATCCATGCATCGCCGGTACGCGACTTGGTAGCATTCCATCGAGAATGGGTCCGTTAACTCCAGGAATCTGGCAGAAGTGTCAGTTGCTATCGATCGACGATTCTGACGATCATGTGGTTTAGTGAAGATGAAAACCACCATCGCTTATGCAACACCTGCCAAGCACTGGATGCCACCCGACGATGATTTTTTTGCACTTACGCGACGGAGTCTCGTGTGACGAGCGTCCGCCACTGACGTTTTCTTCGCCCGCGTTGCGCACACTCGATATTCCTCTTGGCCGCTGCACAAGATGTAGAGGCGGCTCTACGACGGATCTTCGCCTCACGGAGCTGATGGATCTCCTGCAGACGCTTCTCTTATCGGAAATCCCGTGTCCAAATAAATGACCGAGGAATTGCGATCGAAGCATACGAAAATATGATCGACACGATCGCAGAGTCCAGGAGCTTCAGACTGGTCGTAGACTTCTCCAGTCGCGTTGGATAGCGCTCAGAAAAGCCAACTTCATTCTGGAGTCTGCTCTTCTCTGGTGAGTTTTCTCTCGAACGCGGATAGGACTGGCTTGACTAACTTGTTGTCGTCACCAGCATCTCCGTGTATGATACTCAAGCAGAAGAATCGGAGCGTGCTATTGACATGAAGAGCCCGTGCGAGGTTGCCCAAATGCTTGGCCGTCTGTGGACTGTCCACGCTAATGTAGCGCAGCGGCTTCGAGCACGGCTCTGCGAGAAAACCCGCCAACTGCAAGATCATTTCGGCTTCCATGCTGAAAGTGTGCGCCCGTTGGAGTGAGACAAGTAGTTGAGTTGGTTGGTCCAGGCAGTGTGTGAATGCATGTGAAGCATAGTGCTGTAGTGAGCTCTCCCAGGTGTCGGCTCAGTCTCCATATCACTAACTTTCGTAATAAGCTTTCCATTTGTGTGTTAGCTGTGAATGCGATTTCCAAAAGTGCCTGCTGCTGATATTGGTCGTGGGGGCTTGGGAGAGAATTGCGCACTGGAGTCCTCGTGCTTTGCTGCGGCAGGCAACTTGATGAAGCTGGTGGGGTAAGGTTGGCTCACAACTTCAGGTCGTTTAGGGTTGTCTGTTGGGTTAAGTGCGATTTGGTCAGTGAAAACGGGCACTCTTGCCACAGTGAAACACGGGCGCTCTGCTCTTTTACCATGCATTACACTGTTACTCGTATCGAGAGGCGATCAAGCTCGGTAGTCAAGCTTGAGTCGCTTCTTTGAGCGGTCTCACCAGTGGTAACTTACTACTGTATAGCCATCACCAGGTCCCTCCAATTCAAGCAACTCGTGCACACGAAGTGCGCGTACTTAGCGCAGAATAGCGTCGCCAACAGCTGGTTACACGCACTTCACACTTCGCCACACAAATTTCGTGTTGTGTGGTGTTTGGCGGATTTTTGGACACTAAAAGTGCAGTGAGTCATTATGTTTTACGTGACTGACTCATCATCGAGTGAGTCATCCGCAAGGTGGATTCAGCAAGGTTACACTTGAATAAAGTAGGGAAGAGTCGCAACCGTGAAATGCGAGCCAAACTTGCGCTTTCTTGCCAGGAAAGGTTGCACGCCGTAGTTCGTGTGGCACAAACAATGACACACTAATTGCGGTGATGAGAAAGTATTTGCCTGATAACCTGATAAACAAAGGCACACAAGACAACCGCAGCAAGCATGAACTTGGATATGCTGCTGCGCGAGTGCGACGACGCCTCGGCGCTTCTCGCAGCGTTCCTCTCACGTGCTGACGTGCGCAACGCGTCCTCGGTCTCAAAGAGCGTCTGCGCGTCGTCGCTGCGCCGCACTTTCCTGTGGGAGGCGCGCGCGCAGCTCCCACCTGCGTCTGCCGAGTACATCGCCAGCTTTCTCAGCAACCTGAGCCCAGATGCGCGTGAAGCGATCTCGTTTATCGACATTCCCGGCGACCCAGCGCTGATCGGCCAAGTGCTGCGAGGCTTACCGTCTGCGACGCGATTGCGGATTCGCGGAATTGTGGGAGGAAACCTGCGACGTCCGTCCGTGTTTAATCCTTCGAGCCTCTTCCAGAGCTCGACACGCGGAGCAGCACTGGCGAGCCTCTCGTCAGTGGACCTCTCGAACGCCGAGGTAGTCGACATCTCAGCGCTGTCGCATGGCGCCGTACGACTGAAGAGTCTCAATTTGTCCGGGAATGCTGATTTGGAGGACTTCTCGCCGCTGGAAACCCTCGAAGAGCTCGAGTACCTGAATCTCCAGGGAACCTTGGTCTCCAGTATCGAGTTCCTGAGTAAGACGCCAATGATCACGGAATTGAACCTGAATGCGACCGAGAACTTGGTGGATCTCCACCCGATTAGCTATCTCACGCAGTTAAGAGCGGTGCATCTGAGCAGGAAGCAGATCGGGACACTCACCCCACTGTTGGCTTCGACAGCTACTCTTGAGCACCTCCAAGCCGCGTGGACCCAGTTTGAGGACGCGATGATCGACGAGTGGGACTTTCTGTTCTCAAAGCTGGGTAACCTGCAGTATCTGAACCTGCTCGGGGTGAAGAAGCTTGTCTCCCTGACTCCAGTGGCTCAGCTCACGAAGCTCACGTATCTGAATGTCCAGGCGTGTCCAGTGGATTTACTCGCGCCACTGCGTGCGCTGGAGAACCTTGAGACTTTGATACTGGGGTGGTCGAATGCGTACGATTTCACGGCACTCAAGTCTCTTACAAAGCTGAAGCGACTGGACGCGCAGGGCAAACAGCTCAAGTCGGTCGAGTTTCTGCCGGAACTCGAGTACTTCAAAGGCTTCGGGACTCTGCCTCGACTTCCGAAGAGCGGTCGCCTCCAGGAAGTGAGCTTTTGCTTCTCGGATGACAACTTTACGTTTCGCCTCGCTGGCGTGAAGCAGCATCTGCGGTCGCTCTCGCTCTCGGGCCAGTTCAACTTGGAAGTAGTCGTGCAGGCCGTGCCGAACCTGAGGCAGCTGGAGCTCTTCATCACGGACCCGGTGGACTTGACAGCTGTGAGGAGGCTCGTGCAGCTGAGAAAACTCACGATCCGATTCTCCAGAACGTCTGCGATACAAGCGCCGCTCGACTACTCTTTCCTGGGTAATCTGGTCAGACTGAGACAATTGTGGCTCTTCAAAAGCGAAATCGCAGACTTGAACCCCCTGCGAAGTATGAAGGGACTGAAGATCCTCCACATCGGCTCACGTGCATTGGAGGATATCTCGCCACTGACGCACCTGTCCGAGCTTGAGAAGGTCCATCTCGGAGCCACCACCGTGTCGAATGTCGAGTGTCTTCAGAACCTACGAACTCTGCAGAGTGTGACCCTGCCAAGAAGCGCGGATTGCTCGTGTTTGGTGGCGGAGTATGGGAAGCAACTGGTCAACTTGAAAGAGGTGTTGCATCCGATCCAGAACTGCATTTGGGCTCGACATGAGGATTTCTGTTGGAATTGATGTAAGAAAATAAAGAAAGACGAATTCGTTTTGCCTCGAAGGATCACAACGAAATATCTGCTCAAACGTCCAATTTCTAGTCCAACCTACTCTACAGAGCCTCCGACAACACGTGATACGGGCGGCTTCCACCTGGAGAACTGTCAAATCGAGCCGCAGGACTCGCGATCACTCCGCCAGCCTCCAACTTGGAATGGTGCGACGCCTCCTCTTCATCAATGAGAAGTTTATGAGTTTCGTCGGAACTGTTCACCGCCAAGTACATCGGGTACACGACGAAATCGTACAGGAATCCTCCAACGAGCGCGCCAACAATCGGACCGAGGATGTACACCCAGAAGCCATTTCGCGGCCCTGGGATCGCGATCGACGACCAACCCGCCGTTGCCGCGATAATGCGAGGACCAAAGTCGCGAGCGGGGTTGAAACCCGCCTGGGAGAGCGGCGCGAGCACGCTGATGAGGCATGCGACCGTGAAGCCGATGTAGAACGGCGTCTGCTGCTTGGACGGACGGGCGTGGTTCGAGTCGTCAGTCAGCGCGCGGATGAGCAGCATTAGGATCATCGTTCCAAGCGCTTCGACTGCCATTGCGCCGAATGGAGAGACATCTCCCTGCTCGAGGACCCCGCTCTTCACGAGCTGCGGGTTTGGGAAATACTCGCCAAAGATCATCGCCGAGAGCGTGCTGTTTGCGTCACCTCGCGTGACAGAATGAAGCTCTTCGTATCGGGAGATCGCAGATCCATAGAGCGCGAGCACGCAGACGCCACTGAGCATCGCGCCGATCAGCTGTGCTGCGATATACGGCAGTACCTTGTACTTTGGGAACCCGACTCGTGACCCGGAGCACGCGAGCGAGATCGTCACGGCTGGGTTCAGGTGCGCTCCCGAGACATGCGCGGTGAGGTAGATCGCCAGCGCGACAGCAAAGCCCCAGACGACAGCGACCTGCCAGATCCCGGCTTGCACACCAGCGGTGACGCTCGCGGCGACGGTCGCAGTGCCCAGGAACACCATGAGCCACGTGCCGAGGCACTCAGCGACGCACTCTCGAAGCAGCACTCGGGTGCGCATGGCTGTGAGGACCATTCGCTGCATTTTGATTCAGAGATTCGCCTGTAAGACTGTGTGTGTGTGTAGGGGGGGGCTTGGGCACTGACTGGCGGCTTGAGAGTGATCTCATCATAGGTGTTTGCTGTTGCAACATGAGCTTGCCTGACGTGCATTACCACCACACACTCAAATACTGACTCAGAAAAAGGTCAGTGTTGTCATCATGTTTTGATCACCCAAGATTCGGTATGTACTTTGATAATCAAAAGTAACTACCGTTTGATACATTTCCTATTTGAAAGAGACGTACAGGGTCAATATTCAAGTTTGTGTCTTTTGAAAGCTTTTGAAGGATTCGGGCATGATCTTATGCGGAAAACAGTAACGTATTGAATCTTGAGGTCAGCGAGCGTTATCCATTTCGCTGACCACACTCAAATGATTGGCTGAAATATCCGCGTTGCTGTTTTGAGCGTCTCTGATTGGTAAGAAATTTGCAAACACGACGAACAGGTTTTGTCCATCTGCAAGGAGTGAATGTCACTCGAAAGTCTCACGTTATTGCGTTGCTGCCATGGTTGTCATTCCCAAATCAACCTGCCAGCAGTCACACCAGCCCACAAGCCAGTCTCCAATCCTCATCCACAATGGCGACCCCAGCAGCAGCAGAAGCCCCCAAGGCCCTTGTGGCGCCTGATGTCGAGCGCCTGGACGCCCCCGAGCTCGCGGAGCTCCTCCAGTCCAGCGGCTCCTCCGTGGTGGTGGTCGACGTGCGCGACCCGGGCACCGAGGGCGGCTTCATCCGCGACGCGCTCAGCGTGCCCAAGGCCAAGTTTGACTCGGACGAGTTCGTCGACGCGTTCATCCGCGAGCACGCCGGCGACGAACTGCTCGTGTTCCACTGCCTGAACAGCAACGGCCGCGGTCCGACGGCTGCCGGACGTGTCTACGATCGTATCCCTGAAGTGCTCAGGGACGCGGACGTGAAACCTGTCGTGAAGGTGCTTCGAGGCGGCTTCAAGGTCTTCTCCGAGGTGAGTTTTGTGCTTCGAGTGGAGTGGGGAGGTGCGTGTGTGTGTATGCTTACTAACATTGTTGCTGCTGCTGTTTTGTGCGATATTATCCCAGCAATACGGCGACAACGAGAGCCTCGTGGACCCTTCGGCTTTGCCGCTGTAAACGCCATTTACGCCGGGTCAGCTTTGTGTTCATGAGCGGCGAACAAAATAAGAATAACACCAACCATTGAGAGAAGTGAAACTTAATGGCTTCGATTCCTTGTTTTGTGTTGCAAGATACGCGCATGCGAATGGCAAATCAGCAAGTGCCGTCGTACCTTGAACCAGGAGGTACGACACAGCGAATCACAATTGCATTTTTCAGAAAAATATTTTCGTGTCGTACCTGAGCTTGGCAGGTAAGACACCAACAGTGTTCAGCATATTCTGGCTTCATTGGGCTCGTTGATATGCAGCAGTCCGTGGGCGTGTCTGTCCAACCACTCCCAGATAGAGACTTACCATGTATTCAACGATGAAGCCTCACTCTGGGGCTCAAACTGCCTCGCAGTCAGGATTGGCGAGGTGTTAGTCAACTTCGGCTTGAAGCTGCTGTAGCGTTTAGCTCAAAGAACAGGGCAGTATCATCCCTGGAGACTTGTAAACGCCACACCGCAAGCTCAGGATTAGTCTTCCCTTGACAAGTTCTGCTTTGAATCAAATTCTATTCATTCAGTCTAAGAGCAATTTTCCCCACGTCACACTACGAACAAATCCGATAGTCGCTGGGGCTCTATCGAGTTGATTAGTCCTTCTTCTTGGTGGTTTCTTTCTCCGCCTGCGAGAGCAAGCGGCCGTTCTTCTCCTTCTCCTTGCGCTCGCTGTAGCGGTCCACCAAAAAGTCGGCGTGCTCGCGCATGAGCAGCGTGAACTTGAAGAACTCCTCCATGACGTCCACGACGCGGTCGCGGAAGTCGCTCGGCTTCATGCGGCCGTCCTCGAACTCTTGCCACGCCTTGGCCACGCTGCTCTGGTTCGTGCAGCACGGCATGCGCATCCAGCGCGCCAACAACCGCAGCGCGTTCACGGCGTTGAAGCTCTGCGAGCCGCCGTTCACCTGCATGACCGCGACGGTCTTGCCCTGCGTCGGCCGCACGGACCCCGTGTTGAGCGGGATCCAGTCGATCTGGTTCTTCATCACGCCCGTGATCGTGCCGTGCATCTCCGGCGAGACCCACACGTGGCCCTCGCTCCACTCGGTGAGCGCGCGCAGCTCGAGCACCTTGGGGTCGGTCTTCTCGAGCGCCGGGTCGCGCACGGACAGTCCCTGCGGGTCGAACACGCGCACGTCGGCACCCAAGTGGTCGAGGATGCGCGCGCACTCGTACGCCGAGAAGCGCGAGAAGCTCGTCTCCCGCAGCGAGCCGTAGAGCACGAGGATGCGCGGCTTGTGGGTCTTGGCGGAGCCTGGCGGCACGAACGCGGACGCACCGCTGAGGTCGAGGTCCTTGACCCAGTCGGCAGCGCCGTCGGGCACCACGTGCGGACGCCACTGCTCAGTGCTGGTGCTGGTGTTTGTGGAAGTCTCAGAGCTCATGGCTGCAGCTTGGGACTGGAAGGGCGAGAGGCGACGGAGTGCGTGGCGCGCGGGAAGTTTGCGAATGCCTTGGAGGCGACTGAGGAGCATGGCTGGTTTTCCAAAATGAAATGCCAATCAAAGTCCACACTCGTCATGCGTGTCAAAGGGAACGAACGAGTGCTCCTAATAGAGCACGCTGTCTTACCTGATCCCGAGAGGTACGACAAACTCCGCCTTTATTAGCGGAGTGGCTGCCGCACCTTTAAAATTTGGGTGATACCTCAAATAAAGTTGTCGAAAAAGTGTTGGTCTACTTTATTTTTGGTAATTTTTACATGAGAAAATATATATTTTCTTCACTTCAAGCCAACTGTCTGAACGCTC
>JAADVK010001255.1:0-10280 GCA_023334975.1 Globisporangium sylvaticum
GCGAGGTTGTCGACCAATGCGTCGTCTTCCGCGTTCCCCCGCACGGCCTGATCCTGCTGGGCGGAGAAGCGTTGGTTCCGCTTTCGCTCCACAAGCACACTAGTCGTCGGCGTTGCTGACCGCGGCGCGAGTGATCGACGTTGTTCAGAAGCATTCGTGCTATGGATGGGTTGAGCATTGTAGAGCCGCCGCCGATGAAATACGGTCGCCGTCAGGTTGGTCTGTGAAGTCGTCGTATGGGCAGAAGAGTTGATCTCCTCGCGGTCGGCGGACCCGCTGGACTTAAGTGGAGTGGATGGCGGCGATGGGTCAAAGCAAGGGGGCAGCAGACTCGCGATGTCCATTACGAGTGACTGTGCGTGCTCAGCGTACTCACCTCATCGAGTGCGGAGTAGTGCTTGGGGCGAGCTTGTGGTACTGTTTGAGGCTATGTCGTGGGTGAGCGAGTGGAGATGGTAAATGCAGGAGTATGTAATTTCAAGTTGGGGTTTTTTCTCCCGTTCGATCGTTGGGCTTCGGAGGGGATTTGGGTGGGGCCTTCAATCAATTCATGAGAGTTCAGTCGGGACTGTATGACCACGTGATTGTTTGGTTGTGTCTTGTGGTCCATCACAACAGCGGATCCACAGTTTTTATAGCACGAAACCTGTGGTGACAAGAACTGTAAACAAGTTGAACGGAGATGAAGCGCTTGCAACAACATTGAGAAATGCAAAGCCATTTTGCCGCTGCTCACGATTTCTGTGAAGGCAGGAAGTCAGGTTGACTACCGAACTTTGTACAGTGATATTGCGGTTTGAACGAACGAGGGCTTGTTTGCTCTGTTCTCAAGCGTGACTCGATGAAGCTTCGGTGTCAAGTCTTGACGTGGGCTTTCTGTGTGGGAAGCTCCTGTACACTGTACACTGGACCTCGCTCCAGTTGTCGTGTGCGGTGGATAGTTTATTCGTTCCAGGTATTGACCGAATGACTAAATGTTTATGAAGGGTGGGGATCCAGATTGCGAGATGGAAATGGTGCATCTTGAGCAGCGAGCGATCTAGTAATCATGTGGTCTGTGGTCTTGTAGAATAGTACATGCTTCTACACACGTGTCGTTCATAAGTTGTCGCACACCATAGAGAGAGTAGTTGACACTCAGCCACGTGTGTGCAAACCTGGTGTGTTCCGCGCTCGGCATTGTGTGCGGATTGGACATGGAAGGCCGGTTGAGTGTACCGATCCATTTGCTTGCCATGCGACTTCTTTGGGTCGGGTGGTGGGTGCCGATGGTCGGATGGGACCTTTCTTGGGCTTCATTGTACTGTATCATCTCGTTGCATGAAAACAAGCAGGCAATCGGTCTCTGCAGCGTGTCGAGTTGCATCCTCGCACTTCGTCTCCCGCCTATTGCTGCGGACACAACAGAGCGTCAGTCTCCGAAAGACGACGAGTACCTTGCCAGGGAATCTGCTGGTGAGCAGAACTCAAGAAGACCACCGATACTGTGAGGCCGCGCACAGCCGGTTCTGGGGCGGTCACGCGGCGCAAGCCTGAGGACCAACGATGAATTGTGTGCAACCACACGGCCGTCGCCAAAGATCTGTTGGCGCACCAGCGTGTTTCTCAGTCAAAAGTGCTTGCTAGTCAACAACGCTTCGCTGCAGATGCTGTACTTTTTCAAGACCCTCCCCAGACACAAATGTGTGCGTGTGGGGGCTCCGAGAAGCCAATTGGCATCCCATCTGCAGCGTGGGTGGACTCTTTGGACGCATGTGGACAGCACCCACGTTGCCAGAGGTGACCGCCATAATGACGTACCGATTCGTTTTCTAGCCGATGAGTCCATGCCGTGGGTTGTAAGTGCAAAAGCAATTTCAGATGCCGCGCATGCTCGGAGACGCTGATGCTCGGCACTTTACGACAATTCTGAAGGGATAGTAGGCAGTGTGAAGCAGAGTTCCTCCCCCAGTGTGGATGTTTGGGTTCGCCACAGTCAGTATTGTGATAGTTTGCGGTCGTGCTCATATCAAACTTGGTGGTAGAACCTTTCAAGTCTCTAAATGTTTTCTCTGTGTAGCGAGCAGGTTCACAAGTGCGGATAAAATCTTGCTGGCCAAAGCGACTGTATCTGAGTCTTTTTGGGGTTGCGCCTTATTTCCTACGATTGAATGTACTCCACTGAGCTGCGTGACGAGCAGCCACTGCTGGAGGGCGAGCTCGAAGAAGCGACGCTACCTGAGCTATTCGGAGATGCAGGCGCCAAGTCACTCTCGTCCGCTTCAGTGTGTCCCACCAGCTCAACTCTGCTGCCGTCGTCCACATCTGGGATCATGCTGCCTTCGGAGGTAATGCGCGCGTTCGACATGAGCGTGATCACGCCCATCGGGTTGGACGCTAAGATCTTGTTCAGACCAGCGAACATGTCGGCATGCGCGTCGTACCGCACAATGTGGCCACTTCCGTCAAAGTAGATGAGCGTGCGCGTGGGGCACACCAGCCGGGAGTTGACGACCTTGCCGAGTAGCTCGACGTCTTGGAGGATGTGTGGGAAGAGCGTCTCGATCGCTGCGAGCGTGAGTCTGCCTTCGAATTCGCCCTTGCACTCGACCACGCACGACTCGGAGTCACTTACAATAATGTTGGCAGACGAGATGCTAACGAAGCGCACTTGTAGCAGGCTCTTGTACCGGCGCCACTGCTCGAAGAACAGGTCGGCGCCACGCAAATCAGAGCTGATGACAATGTTCGAATCGATCGTGGCGTCGAGGAATGCGGCTTCGTGGGGTTCCCATTCGCGGAATCCGGTGCGGAAGACCTCGAAGAAGCGCCACGTGGTGCGCAGGACGCCTGCCTGGAAGATCTGCTGATTTACGAGCGTCCTCGTCGCGTGGACGCTCTTGTGCACCATGTAGTTCCGCACCTGCTGCTTGAGCTCGTTGATGTCGAGCGTGAGGTTGTACAACTGGGACTCATCGCGTCGGTTCTTGTGCATGGCCTGCTTCTGCTGGGCGAAGAGTCGCCGCTTCCTCTTGCGCTTCACAGGCGTAGTGTGTGTCGTCAGCGCTGTCGGCGCCGAGGGCGGAGCTCGTCTTGCTAAAGAAGTCGTGGCGAGAGCCAACTGACTGCTGGCGTCGACTGCGCTGTCTGTAGATTCGCTGCCGGGCTCCTGTCGCTGCGGTGGTGGTGATGGATCCGGACACGGGGACAGCAGACTCGCGATGTCCATTGTCTCTGTAGTCACACGCGAGTGGCCGTCAAAAGTGAGCAAATGAACGTGCTCTTCCTATATAGCCTGACCGAGACACCGAAGCGTGCTTTTGGATTCCTCCAGGCGCTGCGACAGATCACGCACAATACCGAACAGCAAGTCAAAGTCAAAGAAAGCACTTCGCTCACTCCCCCATTTACCTCCCAACCACCCAAACCCAAGCACAAGAAAAATACCAGATCCAGGTGCGATTTTGTCGAAATTCTAGCGTGGTGCGCTGTGGACCACACGTTTTGCACCCTGTTTTGACAATTTCCTATCGAGAGAGAGTGCGAAATCAATGGCCCCAAAAGTCGAATGTTATTGCATATAGGGGTGTATGTGTGTGGGTGTGCAAACGTGTTGTCCGACCGAGGCATCCTTCTTATTGTTAGTAGCCTCTATCTCTCGCTCCCTTCGTCCTTTATTCCCCTCCCTTCGATTGGCTTCGCCAGATAGAACGAAGGCCTCTTTTGCGTTGCTCTGGCTACTCTTACACAGCGGTCGATTTGGGAACGACAGTTCTGACTGACTATTGATCACATGGTTCAAATCAACCTCGTAGCCCGAGGACAACAGCCCAACATACCATGATAGTCTACTGATTGTGGACCAGGCTAACGAACGAGTCCACGCTGCTTCGAATGATTGGTGGCTGACATACTATTTGATAATAGCGTAGTATACCTGGAGTCGAATAGGAAGGCGAAGGAACGAACAACTGGACGTTATGAACAGATCGGATGTTGGTCTCAAAGGAGTTTGGGTTCCACAGAAAATTAGGAAGGGGGGTCCATGTTGCGAGACCCAAATACGCTGCCCGACACCATTCATGTATGTAATGTACACTGTAGATGCATCATACACTCCTGGTAGAACCTGTCACGACAAGCAAACACTTACGAGAACACAATCAATTGTGCTCCTGTATCGTATGCAAGGAAACATATGTTTCCTTTTGCCATTCACTTCAAGCCTCATGATGAACGCGCGTCATCCAAGAGCTGCAATGTATGCGGGCATGGATCTTCAATCCCTTGGCATGACTCTTCCACTTGTGTTCCTTCTGCTGATTAGGGGCTGCTGACGACCGCTCAAGCGGCCAATCCTAGAGCCTTTGCGGCGCTTCATGAGTACCCACTTTATGGATTAAAGGGACGTTGTGAGGAGGGCGTTGGAATGTTAACCTGGTGGTGGATGTTATTAGTGGTGACGAAACGAGAGAGCTCTCGGTACAAAGCACTTCTGTGTAAGAGCAAGAGGAACACCAAAGAACACCAGCAGGTTTGGAGGACCCCACAGTACACTGTACAACGGGGACTGATCCCCTCAACCATTCTCTCGTGGTTGTAACCTGGCCAGAGATCACTCGATGTTGTGTGCGAACGCAGCGATCAAAGCACTCGAGAGATGCTCCACCATTCCAGTATTAGTTTCTTCGTGTCGTTGGGTTATGGTCATCTCTGTGGTCGTCTTGGCTGAGAAACTCCGCTTAAAAAGAAGCCTAAGGTTTGTGAGACTAATAAGCTCAGCGAGTGGGCGAGTGCGTGCAGTTTCGGAAAAGAAAGAGACACTCCCCGCTTCTGCTGTGGTTTCGCTCCACTTCTACTTCTACTGGCTGCTGCGTCGCAAAGTGTTGAAGACGGGATTGGCAGCCAACGCCGCAATCTGCGTAGTCGCTTTGGCTTGGACTCACTTCCACCGTACGATACGTACGATACGGGTTTTCTGTCGAACTGCCCCTGCCATGCAGGGTAAGGAGCTTCTCACCAGGATCCTCAGATCCGTTTTCCATTTCCATACAGCAGGCAAGCAAGAGGTAAATAGCTGTAAACGAGCTCCGACCCGCGACGACCAGAGCACGAGTAGAGATGGACATCTCGAGGCTGCTGTCACCGTCTCCGAACCTGCCGTTGGCAGTACAGGCACCGCCTCATAAGCGTAATCGATATGCAGCATGTGTGGACACCAGCAATGCTAGGGGCAAGGCTGTCGAATCAAAAGGAGCAAACAGCGCATCACCTCGGGGTCAGCAGAGCGTCCAATCAAGAAGGACAGCCAGCAAAGCGGTGGTACAGACACTGTCACCACGTTTGAAGAGAGCCGCAATGGATCTGGAGAAGAAGATACAGCCACGCTTCGTCCCTGTCAAGCGCAAGCGGAAGCGACGCTTCTCAGCCCAGCAGAAGCAAGTCATGTGCGAAAACCAGCAGGACGAGTCTCGGAGGTACAACCTTACGCTCGACGTCAACGAACTCAAGCGGCAGGTGCAGGACCTGCTGATGCGCAAGAACATTCACGAGACACGAGCACTGGCGCAAAAGAAAGTACTCGAGGCGCGAGCACTGGTGACCAAACGGCTGTTCAACGCCGCGGTCTTACGCACAACGCAGCGCTTCTTCGAGATCTTCCGCAACGGGTTCCGCGAGTGGGAGCCAGAGGAAGACGCGTTCTTCGCTGCGACGATCGACCAGGACATCTCAATTGCCTCTGGAGTCCGTGGTGCTGTCCGCGGTGCTGACGCGTTCTTTGAGCAGTGGCGAAAGCACACGAAGCTGCTGCAGGTGCGCTCCATTTCCCCTTCGTCGACGCACATCCTGGTGAGCGACGCCGAGTCATGCGTGGTTGAGTGCAAGGGAGAAGTCGAGGGTACGTTCATGCTCGCCGCCATCAAGGAGCTCTTCCCGCACATACTGCAGATCCCGGAGCTGCTCAGCAAAGTGGTCGATTGCCACCTGGTCTGTCCTACGCGTACGCTGCTCTACTTTAATGATAGCGGTCGCATCGTGCAGTACGACACAAGCATCGATATGTTTGCGGGTCTGAACCGCGTTCGAGTGACGAGTCCAATGGACGTGATCAGGCTCATGTCAAACGCGCGCATCAGTCCTGAAGGCGGTTTGATCCCGGACCTTGACGATGAACATACGAAGAAGATCGACGACGCTGATTCAGCGATGTTGAACGCTAAGGCGCAGGAGAGCGGCTCCACCACAGCCAGTAGTTTGGCGTCAGCATCTCCGTCCAGAAGTGGTTGCTCGTCACGCAGCTCGTTGGAGTACATTCTGTCGTGAGGAGTGATACAAGCTGGTTGATAGTAGAATGCGAGATATACTCCGCGGACGAGTGCTGTTTATTTACTAATAATAATTGAATCGTAAAAGAAATGTCAGAAACAATATGTAATCGTTGGCTTTAACAAACGGACCTCACGTTGTCGCGCATGCGCATCGTATGCTTGACATGCATCACTGAATTCTTATTCGCTGTGGGTACGAGCGCTCATCCAGGCGCAACTTGCGCCGGTTACGATAACGGGGCAACGGTAACCTCAGCCTTGGTACCATTGATGTCCAAGCAGAACATGGACTGCTGGCTGTACTGTGGCGGTGGAGTCTGGTCCGACGCATTCCACGATGGATCACGCGCTATTTGGCACCTGGGACCGAGCCTCAAGAGCAAAGCGAGATGGATCTCTTGACACCTTTTCCAGTTCCGTTATGGAATTGAGCAAGTCTGTCATCGATTAGCACAACTCCGTTAAAGAATGGAAAATTCCGTCACAGAAAACTCAAAAACATTATTTTTTATGAACATGAAATTAGACAGGGTATTTGCGATGTGAGTAATTACGTCTCGTACTTTATATTGAGATCAATGTTTGGCGGCAATTTCAGAGCCATTTGAGTGGCTCAGAGCAAGACAAGTGACCTGCTACCGCTGCCATCCTCGTCATATCTCTCACTCTTCGATTTGGCTGCATGTAGACACAATTAGAGGACAAGAAGCGCATTCTTTCTGCGGCGGAGCTCGACGACGACTGGCAATCGATCGCTGCGGTACTCGGCGCCAAGTACAAGACTGCGTGAGCGTGGGTGGACCAAGCACGTCGACAAGGCAGCTGGGACGCAGCCCCATCTGCTCAGGGTGAGTACCGCTACGAGCGCGTGACATCCGAGATGAAGGACTACCTCCTGGAGCGGCTGGACGACAATTGTCACATGACGTTGCGCGAGCTCGCGGACACGCTGTTGAGCGAGTTCAGCGTCCATGTCAGCCCCCAAACAGTGAAGAACGTGGTCGACGGTCGTGGCTACACCGTGAAGAAGATTCGCCAAGAGAGTGAGAGCATGAACACCCACCAGAACAAGATCAAGCGCCGCAATTACGTCCTTTCGCTCATGCAGTACCAGTCGCAGGGGAAGAAGATCTACCACCTACAACATCTGGTGCTCCCGCGGCGTTGGGCGAAGCAAGAAGGGCACGCGCGCAAAGAAGACCGTCGCTGCATCGAAGGGCCCCAACATGCACGTAATCGCCTGCGTTTCGGATGAGGGTCTGGCCTACTGGGAGCGTCGTTTCGGCAGCTTCAATGCTGTAGCGTGCCAAGAGTTCATGCGTCGCCTCTTGCGCCGTATTCAAGAGCAAGAACCTCTTTCCAACATCGTGATTGTCCTCGATAACGCACCTTGCCATCAACGCGTTGAGGCAGTCTTTGGGGAAGAAGAGATCTGGGATGCCACTGTGCTGCGACTTGCTCCATATTCGTCCATGTTGAACCCGATTGAGAATGTATCCTCAACTCTGAAGGCCGAGATCGAGTCATTTCTCGCTGTGCGCCGTCATGCGATCCTGCGCACGCCCCCTGGTGTTGCGATTAAGGATCATCGCTGTCAATTTCTCACCAGGCTGCTGATATCTTGGTTAGTGAGGTCGCTACAGAAGCTCTGTGCCTCAGCTGCTCTGCCCATGCTGCCCGCTTCCATGGATCTGCTGTACTTCTTGAGGATATGCCTGTTGGTAAATAGTGAGAGCGTTTTACTAATAATTGTTGCTTCAAAAATACAGCGCACAATAATTTGATCAAGATAATGAGGTATTGATTTTATCAGGATTAACATAAACAGGTTTTCTGTGACGGAATTTTCCGTTCTTTGACGGACTTGTGCTAGTCGATGACGGAGTCGCTCAAGTCCATAACGGAACTGGAAAAGGTGTAGACCCACCTGCACCCGCAGGAATTCCGTGGATCGCCAGAGATCATCGCAACCAGCGAGCGATCTTTAGGACAAAGTGAACAGCAACGATGCTGATGGGGTAACGACTTTAATTCAACGCGATGCAATAAAATTTGCCTTGAGACCCCGTTCGTCGCTAACCATTTCGAAGCGGTGTTTTCGTGCCGTTTGACGCTGACATCCAAACTGAAAATCATCCAGACGATCTCTTTTTGGTGATACAAGATACATTGGGTCTGCTCTCAGAATTACCATCATCAACTCTCGGTCTTACCTAAATTCGGTACAATAGCTAAATACGGCACAGCCTGTTCGTAAACTACCGGACGATATGGTACCCCTCCCACACACACACAACACACTACCGCCAACCCTGCTTGTCTTCTGCATGCCAACCTTCTTGTCTTTTGCATATCGTTTGGGTGCGTCTGTCTCGGATCCTTGTTCGCTTCCCAAGGAAACTCCTTCATATCATGTGAGGTGCATTGTGTAATGGTCTCCTATGTCCCTGGAAGACGCTGATCTACTCGACGCTAGACCTCCAGGTTGTACGCAGTCAAAAAAATTCCGGAGGACTGAACAGCATTTCTCGGTTGAGTCCCTTGACGCCCTCCTCGTTAATATGTATACGAAATGCGAATATGAACACAGAGACCAATCTGATCTCGGATGCGGGCAGCGATGCCAGAGCAGATCCTGAAGACATATGCGGTGAAGAATATGAATGCGGTGTAGTGCCTGCATCGCCTGTTGGTTCTGCCGTAACTCGACGTTTCACTTCGATCTTGTCCGTCGAGTTGGGGTAGCTTCTCATCTAGAAATTTGATAGGGTTCAGTATGGTTGCCATGAGGACTGGTACTTACTGTAAGCCTCCCAGAGATGCTAAATTTGTGTGTGTGTGTGTGTGTAAGCGAACAGCACGACATAGATTCTCTTATACCCCCAGAGTTGTTTCTTTGCTACACGCATTGCAGCAATTGGTAGTGCTTTAGCGAATGGTGAAGACGACACACTGGAAGCAAGTACTCTACCTGCAGTCTCAAGGATTCTTTGGTGTTCGTGATCACCTCACCTGTGAAGGTTGTATGAAAATTAGCCTCTTTGATAATCGATTGCGAATCTCTACGACTAATAAAGCGAATTTTGTTCGTTAAATGTATGTAGCTCCTCGGTGCACGAATGGATACGTCCACATGCGATTAATGGTGCTTAGACATCGGACTTTACCCAACCATGACCTAGGGTAGCCAGGAGGGGGTATACTGTAAATCTACCTCTCGTTTTTCGAACAAACCAACATTCAGAGTTCCAGGTAAGGCTCCCTTGAACCTGCTCGCATAACCATTCGTCTATTACGCCAGAAATCACACAACAGCGTGGCGAGCAGCTACTCCTGGTTGGCGGGCGATACCGAATCAAACCTATTGAAGAAGCAGAAATCCAGGGCCAGAGTCACAACTCATTCGGATTAGCATTTACGAGATCAACATCGTTGTCGTCGATCACTTCCACTCTACTCTCACTGTGTTCATCCGGATCGGGGATCAGGCTGCCGTCGGAGCTGATGCGACAGTTCGCCATCAGCGCAATCACGTCCATCGGGTTCGACGCCAGAATACGGTTCAGAGCTGCGAACATGTCGACGTTCGCCTCGTACCGAACGATGTGACCGCTTGCGTCGAAGTGTAGGAACTCAGTCCTCGGACAGACCAGTCGACTGTTGACAACCCTGCCGAGCAGCTCCGTGTCTTCCAGGATGTGTGGGAACACTGCCTCGATCGCTGCGAGCGTGAGCTTGCCTTCGAACTCGCCCTTGCACTCGACCACACACGACTCGGAGTCGCTACTGACAATGCGAATCGACGAAATAGTTATGGAGCTCAACTGGAACAGCTTCGTATACCGCCGCCACTGCTCGAAGAACGCACTCGCACCACGGACACCCGACGCGATGGTGATGTCCTCGTCGACTGTCGCGGTGAGAAACGCGTTCTCTAGGTCTCCCCACTCGCGAAATCCGCGCTGCAATACC
>JAADVK010001256.1:0-10276 GCA_023334975.1 Globisporangium sylvaticum
ACAGAAGCGGCGGCATGATGTGAACGGCAGCGACAGACGCCATCGACGCGTTCATGCTCTCCGACAGGTACGCGAACGGGTAGTGAACCGAAGTCGAGAGGACCGCGTCCGGGATTATGATGTTTTCGATATCTCGAGGTATAGAACCCTCAGGAGTTTTTGGTGACTCGGGAACTGACTCGTTGCCTGAAGTGGGTAGAGTCATTGCCATTGGTTGTGACTCCTCTGCTGGGTCTGGGTGCGGCAGTCCGGGTGGAGCTGGAGGTGGCGGCTCGCTGGTTGAATGCGGAGAAGGTGAAGATGACTCACTGATCAGTTGCGGCAAAGGTGAAGATGGAGGTGAAGACCCCGGGTCGTTGCTTTCACTTGCAACACTTGAAGTCGAGCGAGAGTCTGTATTTCGAAAGCAACCACCATAAAACAAGAAACCAGAGTTAGCATTATAATCAAGCGAGAGAAGCAAACTATTCAAGGTACGCAACAACTCACCAAGGAGCAAATCCACCACGGAGGCAATGACAATCAAACTGGTGCCATCGACGCCACATGCAAACGTTTTTGCAACAAAGCCGAGCGCGTACTCCACATCGCCCTGCTTGACTGTGACGAGCTGATCCTCGAGGTTCCCATCTGTAGCAGTACGACACTCGACGACACTTGACCACTGGACCTTGCCGCACAGGACGCCACTCTGTGGAAGACGCTTTCCAGAGATCGCTTCGCACTCGCTAGTTGCCACAACGCAAACTTCGGGCTGCTTGAGCGCAATCGCATGGTTGACATATCCAACAACAGGTGAACTGGTTGCGTTTGCGCTCAGATGGGCTGCTCAGTCTTTTCTGGTTACTATTTCGTATCGCACCAAGCGCTGTTGCTCGGACTGGATTGACATGTGGGAATCAAACACCACAGGAGAGGAGCCGCTTGGCATCAAAGGAGCATCCAACAATCCAACTGCAGCACCGAAGCTCCATGTCGACGAGGTGTCATCGCCTTTGTCATGAAATCGCGCATCTGGCATAAGTGATGACACATTCACAACCAGAGACGCGTGGTCCACGCCAATCAACACCACGCTGTGCGGCGGTGGGGTAGTGGTCGCACAGTGAGCGCTGGTAACAACGGAGCTCGAATCCGGAAGAAGAAAGCCGAGACAGAGAGACCGCTCGGTTCTTACCACGTCCACATAAGGCGTCATCGTCGTCGTACTGGATGAAGCTGAAAGCACCGTCGTCGCGTTCAGCATGAGCACGCTTGGGTCGCTAGCTGCCACGCCTACCAACGCATTTGCTATTGCAAACGCAAGCGCAACACAGCGCAGCGAGCACCGCGGTCACCACGTCTTGGAGCTCTTCATGGCGGACAACCGTGGGTCTGTTTCTTGTGCTCTCTCTCTCTCGTTCTCGTCACCTGGCAGTCAATCGCTCGGGTACTTGAGCCTTGGGGCTGCGAATCGCGGAATGGGACGATACTTACCCACGGGAAACCTGGGGGTGGCAAAGGCGGGGGGAGGCTGTAGACTGTCCCTCTTTTCGCCCTGAGGCAGTTGCGTCCGTCCACAGCCTGACAATGGTCATGGTCTGCTCATCACCGCCATTATTTTGTTCAGAATATCAGCTCGCCTGCCTGCAGCATGAAGAGCGCGCGGCAGCAACTCGAACTCTGAGCGAGGTGTTGACGCTTGAGGTTGCCGCATTTCGAATATGCTGTCTGTTGAAAGCTCACTTTTGAAAGTGGGTGATAGAGACCCGCAGCATCTTCATCGCTATGCTCGTGATGACGCTGGTTGGGGTTAGGAGTCAGAGGGGGAGAACAGAAGCAGACAGCCAGAGGGCAAGATGAGTTGAGATGGAGCGCGATGGCGAACTGAGTGAATGAATGAGCGAGCGGCTCCAAGGGTACCCAAATGCACTCGAAGTAAACGTGAACCAAAAACACAGTGTATATAGTAGTAGCTCAGCAGTGGCTTGGATGTTTTTTTCGTGCAAGACAGCCAGCGAGGTGGGTGAATGGGTCATTGTTCATTTCTTTCGAATGTGATTGGCTAAAAGCGATGGCTCTTTTGGCTCTTTTGGCTAGGGTGATTGTCTATTGGGTAATCGACTACATATCGTTTAAAAACGTGGCACAACCGGATGTAAGAGCAGTCGTGAGCACCTCGGTTCCCAGATAATTTTAATGCGAGACCTCTCTAGAACGAAACGCAATCGGATAGCTACTTCCGATCGCATCGTGAACGCACAAGCAGCAAGAGACCCGCTTTAGTACACGCGTGCACATTGTGGATCTTCAAATGAATCAGTAGCTTGCCCGTCCAGTGTTAGAGTTCGAATTGTTCAAGCGAGAATTCTGTGAACTATGTATGACACGAGTATCAAAACGCATTTTCGGTCTTGACACAAAACAAGTGACAACCGTGTGCAGTTACATTGTATGCCATCACAGAGAATGAAAGTTGACCGCTTCGTGAATCGCGGTGGTGGCAAAGTTTCCTCGTCGTAGAGTTAAGTCTCAAATTATCTGACGTGCTGTTCAATTTCAACCAATGGCAAATGCACAAAGCACCAAATGGTTTTATTTCTTGCTAATATAGCCCCCCTAGATCCTCCATAATTGTGAGTCACATGCTTTAAACTCTTCAAACACTGACAAACTCCTAAAAGCCAGTGTTGTTACTTACTCCAAAGTAGAATGAGCTGATGAACCACACGCACACACGCAAACCTAAACTGATCGCGTCCCATTTTCTTGACTTTTCAGGTGATTCTCTTTACCCACAAGTAGTTGCGGCGGACGCGGGTTGGTCTCCAGACTGGCGAGCACTCACGGAGCCAAATCGATCCTGTCGCTGGTTCAGAGGGAGTGCGTCGTGCGCTGCGATCACCCGCAAGACCCCGCTCAGATCCCCTCTCGAGTACAGCGTAAGGTCATTCGACGGGTTCATCAGTCGATCTCTCAATTCTGTTGATACTGCAAGTGCGCTATCGCCTCCGATCAAGTAGCTTACCACTTTGTCCTTCGTGATCTCTGTTGTCTGGGGCAGCTCCTGGTGTAAAATCGGAGAAGTGTATGTCTCGTCATTTCTTGTAGAAATAGGGGCTGGCGTTTTGCCATTTCCACTTTGACTGGAACCTGGAGTGCCTGGGCTTCCAGTACCACGCACGGGCGATGGCACTGGCGATGCTAAAGTAGGCTGAAGTGAGGATTTAGCTGGCGCTTCTGCCCCTCCACTGTGAGAGGAGTCGACGACTGGCGCAGTGTACGCGGCGATGAAGTCTCGAATCGAGGAGACTCGAGTGTACATCCCTGGGAACCCCGCCTGTCCACATCCGTAGCCAGCGCTCACAAGCCCGACTAAAGCCTCGGAGGGTTTTTCAAAGTCAATGATAAGCGGACTCCCTGAATCGCCAGCGCATGCGTCCTTTTTCAGTTCTCCCCCAGCGCACAGCGCACTGCCGTCAACATCAGGAACGACTGCTTGGCATTTCTTCTGGGACCACAGCGGGAGTTCCAAGTCTTGGAGCGATATCGTGGTGCCACTCGTTGCAGCTCCAAATGAAACCAGAGTCGCGGCTTTGTTGTCAGCAAAATCGGCGACCTTGTCGAGTACGACCGGGAGATTGTACGCCGGTGTCGCCAGCTCCAGAATCGCAGCGTCGAACGAGTACATGTTTGGCGACCCGAACTTTGGATGGATACGAATGCGGTCAGCCAGGACTTGGATTTCTTCGGCATCGTTCGGATTCGATCGATTGTACCCGACTCGCACCCACTTGACAAGTCCATCGGACACGCAATGCGCGGCAGTGAGCACAAATTGCGAGGCGATCAGCGTCCCACCGCAGAAGTTCTGCCCGCTTTTCGTCATTCGCAGTCCGACCATGAAGCTCACATCTCTGCGTAGAGGCGAGAAGTTTGGAGTAACTTTAGCTCCCCATACATGATCGGACACGTAGGCGTTGATGAAGTTGGCAGCCGACAGAATGCTCACGTAGCTGTCGGTGTACGGATCGTCATCCGGGCCGACTTGGAGACCGATCAGAACTAGGCTGTCTCTCATGGTTCCGACCAGAGCTGCGCTCGTCGAGTTTGCATCTCCTGTGGGGAAACTTTCATTCCCAGCACAGATAGCACCCCCTGGTAGCAGAGTTGTGGAGATCGGTTTGCTGACGCATTTGTCAGTCTCGAGTACCCGGCAGGGTGCTACATGAGCTCCGCCACCCAGATCAACTCGAACGACGTCGCTTCCGACAGGTTTTTCAAGCGGGGCCAGCGCAATAGGGACCGACGGTAGTTGCGGCGAAGAAAGCTTGAGAATCGCGAGGTTGTATCGAAGCGTGCTGCTGTCACCACTCTGGTACAGTGGGTGGACCACGCTCTCGTTCGGCAGAATGCTTACAAACACGGCATCGTCGCCGAATCCAAAGAGTACCGCAGTGACCTCGCGCGCCTGAGCACACGACGCGGTAGTCAGCACAAACTCTGGGGCGATCAACATCCCACCACAGTTGATAATCTGCCCAGAGGCGATCAACCGGACTGCAGCACCGCGGTACGCCATCTCTTCGGGTGTTGCTTCCACGTCGACGTTTTGGCGCCACAAACTTGTGGTGTAGTCAACGAACGCCTTCCTTGGCTCAAAGTCAAGTCGGGCGAACGGCACAGTGACCTCTTCCGCCAAACTGAGCGATCCAGTCCCCAGACCGACTACGACGCCGTCTTTCAAGAGAAAGCCCATTCGCATCGGAGTCCCGCGAGCGAAGTAGTTCACATTCTGCAGCGTTGAGTGCAGGCAATCAACACCTTCTGGGACTGACCCGGCCTCATCGAGCGGACAGGCATTCTCCGAGTCCACGTTCGAAAGACGATCTTGCGGTAGTCCACGCTGGAGTAGGATCGGATCCAGATACTTCACCTCAAATGGCTTCGGAGGTTGTGCTGGCAGCAACGAAAGAGACTCGACAGTAGACTCGACGCGCGCATACGGCCGCTCCAGCTTGACCAGCATCAGGTTGACGCGTTCGTTGCTGATCGGCAGCCCCATCATCGCACGGTAGTTTCCCTCGTATTGGAATTTCTGCACCGGGATCGTGTCGTCGTCAAAGAGCACCCATTTTAAATCGTCACGCTCATAGATCCATTTAGCATTCATCACGACCACACTCGGCGAGATGTGAACTGCAGCGACTGAATGGACAGAGGCGTTCACAGTTGAGGACACGTACACGAAGGGATATCGAACGGACGATCGGAAGACTTCGTCGGAGATCTCTTCCACTTCTGATGGCTCGTTGCCCCACTTGCGACCAAAGACGTTGGCGTTGACAAAGTCAACTGCGTCGAGAACGCTGGCGTAGCTGTCAGCAGACGGCATACCGTCTTGGTCAGCTTGCAGACCGACGAGAACCAGAGTACCATCAATGGTGCTGAGCAACGCAGCACTATCTGAAATATTCTGCAGAGCCTCGCCATTGGCATTCCCAGCGCAAACGGCTCCGCTTGGCGCTGATGGACGGAGAAGACCTGAGGGCGATGTGAGCTGAGGAGACCTCGACACGATGCACACCGCGGAGTCAAGCACCGCACACGCCTCAACCCTGGATGGACCACTCAAATCGACTCGGACGACTTTACTTCCGACAGGGACATCGGCTGACACCAACGCCACCACAGCGGATTCTGGCAACGAGGAGGCCAGCTTCACGATCGCAAAGTTGTACCGATGCGTGTCTCTATCGGTCGCTTGATAGAGCGGGTGGACCAAAGCACCGGCCAAAGCCTCAACTACTTGGCTTCCAGTTACAGTCTTCCAAAGGGCGAATGAGAAACGGTGCGCCAAGGCACACGAAGCGGTCGTCAGGATAGCGTCCGGAGCGATCACCATTCCTCCGCACTCAACTGGGAAATCATCTTCGAAGAACCGGGTGGTAGAGGTCCGATAGAGTGCCTCCTCTGGCGAGAGAGCGACTGACTGTTCGGATTGAGTGAACACGCTGGCCATGAAGTTCCTTCGAAGCTGCGAAACCGCCAGGAACCGCGTTCTCGTCTCCTCAGTCAGCGCCTGGTAGCCGGATACAAGTCCAGTAAGCTTGCCATCGAGCATCACAAATCCCATCTGCACAGCACTCAAACTGTTGGCGTCATGCCACACGGACGTGAGGCAGGAAACTCCGTCTTCCTCCGCAGTGGCTGCGTCATGCAACCCACACGCATTCAGTGATGCCAAGTGCGCGTTGTCAATGCTCGGAAGTCCATTTTCCAGCAGCAAAGCCGGATCGAGAAAGCTCAGCTGAAGTGCAACAGCCTCATCTTCAAGCGGCAACGTAACGGGTTTGACTCCCGGTTGGGCGTAGGCGCGTTCCAGCTCGATCACGACGATGAAGTTGATCATTGGGTACCCAAGGTCCGCGCCGTCGTTCTCATACCAGAGCTTCTTCACTGGGATCTTGTCGTCTTCAAACAGCACCCACTTGATCTGGTCTCGGTCGCTGATCCAGTCCCCATTCGCCACCAGAAACCTCGGTGAGATATGGAAAGCAGCCACAGACCTTGTCGACGCGTTCGTCGTGTCCGAGAGGTACGCAAACGGGTAGTGAAGCAAAGCTTTCATAACCTCGTCAGAGATACTCGTGTCTTTGCCATCTTCGTCGTCACCACCTGGGGAATCCGCAATGCCGTACACGTTTGCGTAGATAAAATCTTTTGCATCCGCGATTCTAGAGTAGCTGTGTACTGGAAAACTCCCTCCTAAACTGGACTGGAGACCAAGCAGGACCGCTTTCTCGTGGTGGGTACCAACAAGCGCCGTGCTGCTTGAAGATGTCGACTCCACTTTATCGGCTTGAGATGCGCAGATGGACTCATTCGACACGCCGCACTGCTCACTCTCGACCACCACGCACGCCTCAACTCCAGTCGGACTGCTCAAATCAACACGGACGACCTCACTCCCCACGGCAAAGTCGAGCGGCGCCAATGCAATCGCTGCTGACACTGGCAAGAGGCGTTCCAGCTTCACGATCGCGAAGTCATATCGCGTATTTCTCGCCCACCCTCGACTGTACAGTGGATGCACCACCGTTGCATCCTTGGCGATGGTCAGCTGGTACGTATTCTCACCAGTACCGTACAAACACACCGACAGTTGGTGAGCCAAGGTGCATGTTGCGGTCGTGAGGACAGCGTCCTGAGCGATCAGCACGCCTCCGCAGCCTACCGGGAAACCGTCTTCGAAGAACCGGACAGCAGACGAGTGATACTTCAGCCCCTCTGGTGACAAAGCGACCAATTTCTGGGACTCCACGAAGACGCTGAGCATGAAATCCAGTCGCATTTGCGCCGAAAGCAGGAAGAAAGGGATGGTGACCGTGCCACCAAGTTTGTGATGTCCGGACCCCAGTCCAGCGAGCTGCCCGTCGTGCATCACGAACCCCATTCTCACGATACTCAAGCTGTTGGTGGTCGCGGTCCACTGGGAGGTGACGCAGGAAAGCCCTTCCTGTTGGGTGGAAGCAAACTCACCAAATCCACACTCGTCTAGCGATATCAAGTGGGTGTTATCGTCGCTTGGTACTCCGTTCTGTAGTAGCACCATAGCTGGGTCGAGGAAGCTCAATTGGAGCACCGCAGAGTCTTCAAGCCGCGCTGTCACCGGTCTCACGCCTCCTCGATGGTAGGCGCGCTCGAGCTCGACCATCACGACGTTGAACGTAAGCGTCAGCTCGTCGCTTTCCAACCAGAGCTTCTTGACGCGGATCTTGTCATCTTCAAAGAGCACCCACGTGATGCGATCTCCTTGGTCCTCAATCCAGCCGCTGCTTGTCACGAGGAATGTCGGCGAGACGTGGAACGCTGCGACAGACTTTGACGACGCGTTCATTCTGGCGGACAGATACGCGAACGGGTACTGGATCGCCTTCGAGAAGAGCTCGTCTGGGATAATGTCGCTGCTGTCGTCAGAGTCAGTATCAGCATCACTCGTTGACGGAGGCTCCGACGACACTTCTGCAGCTGCTGATCCTGACGATGACGGCGACGATGATCGAACGATTGGAGCTTGAGGGGTTTTCATTCCCGCCCCCACAATTGGTGTTCTGATTCCACCAGCAGTTGATGATCCAGATCCAGATCCTGACTGAGCCTGAGCTGGTGGTTCACTGGTTTGGGTTTCTGCAATAGGTAGAGAAGTTGAAGAGCTCGATTCGCTGCCGCTGACACTGCCGGGACTCGAGGGACTTGGTGAAGGTCTTGAGCACGAGTCTACGGGATCTTCATTTACAAACACACAAACATATTCCAAACATTGTCAGCAAACATAAGGCGTCAAGATCACACTGCAAGTGTGCTAGACGCATATTAACAGGAAGCACCAATATGTTGTCTCGAAACCCAAGGCACGCACCAAGTAGCAAGTCCACCACTGTCGTAATCACAAACAAGTTGCTGTTGCCATTCGCGCTGCAGGCGAAGCTCTGTGCCACAAAGCCAACTGCGTACTCCACTCCATCCTGTTTGATCGTGACGAGCTGATTGCCGTTCTCTTCATCATCATCAGCAGCACCCTGGCACTCCTCGATGCTCAACCATTCGCGTCTGCCGCACAGGACGCCAGTCTGCGGGAGGCGCTTTCCAGCGACCACTTCACACTCGCTACTCGCCACGACCCGGACCTCCCACTGCTTGAGGACGAACGCGTGGCTGAGATTGTCCCCAGCAGACGGCTCAGTGGAAGTATCACCACTTTTGTGAACTTCGTATCGGATCATCCAGTTCTGCTGGTTGGGGGACTGGGTAGTGTTGGGGACACCGCTGCACACCACGGGAGATCGATCGCTTCGCGACAAAGGGGCGTTCAGTGAACCTACCGCCGCATCGTACCCCCATTTGGTCGCATCGTCATCACCACCGTCCTCTCGATACAGCGTGATCGCATGAAGCTCCGCGACTGTCACCAGCTGCGGCGCATGGTCTGCGCCAATCAGAACCACACTGTACGGTGCTCGCGACTCCTTCGCACAGTGCGCGCTGGTGACAACCGAAGTCGCATTCGGAAGCAGGAAGCCGAGACAGGGAAGACGAGCACGTTCCGCGGTGTCTTGAGCGCTGGTTGCTGATGTTATCGCACTGTCCACCGAGGAAGTAGAAGAAGAAGCCGGGGCTATCGTCGTCGTGGGTATCGCACTCGTATTCGCCAAGCTGGAGGGAGCAGCAGGCGAGGTTCCTAGATGTGCGATCACATTAAAGGCGAGTACGTTGCTGGACGAGCAGCTACACGCAGCAGCGATCGCAAACGCGCCGCAGCGCCGCCATGTGTTCATTACCGTAGAGCTGCTGCTGGCGGAGCCTGTTGATTGAAAGTGAGCGCCAGCTGAACATCCGCCACTCCGCAATCACTCTCGTTGATGAGATGAGATGAGATGGGCCTGCGCTGCTGGTTGCATGTTGTGGTGAGTGCTGGGACTCGAAATGTACCCAAAGGCACAACTTGCGTGTGATGCTGAGCGGGAAACAATGGCTTTTTTTGTTGCGCTGCTTCAATTAAAATATGCAAGATTTTTTGTGCCAACTGGGCTATTTGGAGGTATGGTTCTGGTTAATCAGAGGTCACTTGAGCTGTGGTTTCATTTGTTGTCGGATTTCATCAATCCCTGAATTTACAACAAAAGTGAACAACTGTTTTCCCAATCGCCATGAAAGCATCAAGTGAAGCTCTGTCCTTCAGATCAGCAGGTTCATCATCGTGCGGATTCAGTTTGTTATTTTATTTTCTATCGCCGCACACGCAAATCAGTGAGCTTTGAGTAGCCGAACCTGAGATCTCCAGCGCGGTCTGTTTCGTCGTTCCACAATGGTGCATGTTGGCACAATGGTAAACCCCAGCGTGCTCTTGCAACACTGTGCTGAGCGAAGCTGAGTAACGTGGAGAGCAACGTGCAAATTGTAAAGTGGCGATCCCACTTACCACAGAAAACTGGTGTCTGGCCAGTCTATTCCCTTGATTCTGACAATCGGTGCGCTGTTAGAACGAAGGGAGTCCGTTGATCACACAACACACCAGCATCGATGGAGGCAAGCGGAGTCTTGGTCTTGACCACGGCAAGGGCTTCACTTCGAACGAAAACGTTCGAAGACTTACGGGAGCAATTCGACTTGTGGGATGTTCACGGTTTAAATAATTGTTTGTGCTGGTACTCTGACTCGAACCTCCAGGATACAAGCTCCACGATAATGAAATGGTTTGGATCAATAATTATTATGCTCGTCAAAATGCGTGGCC
>JAADVK010001257.1:0-10265 GCA_023334975.1 Globisporangium sylvaticum
AGGAACTTCTGCATGCACGTGTACCCTCCTTCTTTCGGTGAGCGGCTGCCGCAGCGGTTGCAGCAGCAGCGGCAGATCAGGAAGCAGATCATCGTGAACAGACTGAGCACCGCGAGGATGATGCCCGGCACGACGAACACCAGCATGCCCTGCCTCCACTTCTTGAGCTCGTCCTTGGCATCCGAGTACGTCATGCTGCCATCCGCGGGCTGCACGGTCCGGTCCGTGTCCACCGCCGTGTCGATCGTACTCCAGTAGCAATTTGGCTCGACCTCGCAGGCGTTTGGGTCCTTGTACTTGGCGACTATGTCGTCGTCGCTCATCGCGGTGATCGTGATGCGGATGCAGCCGCCAGTCGAGTTCTTGTACGCCAAGTCGTCCGTCTCGTTGACGTAGCGGTTCGATGGGTTGACCCCGGTGCCCGGATTGTCCACCTTGTGCTGGCAGATCACGATCTTGGCCGCAGTGATGAGGTCCTTGTAGAACTTATCCGAGCCGCCGCGGAGCTGCTTGATCGCGTTGCGCACCGACGCGCCGATCTCCTTGGCCTTCTCGGTCGCGTCATCGATGGTGCTGTTGGTCGTCGTGTTGGCGAGACGACGGTGAGTCTGCAAGCCTGCATGGCTGGCCACCAAGGCGCTCGTGAACTGTGTCTCGCGGTAGTTCGTCACGTGCGCGTTCGTTGGACCGCGAAGCAGCGACGACGCTTCATTCCCCTGCGAGGACGCCACGAGCAGCGCGAGCGAGACGAGAACGAGAGCGAGCTGGAGCACCCCGTCCCAGAGCGCGCGCGAGCGAGGCCAGAGCTGAGGAGCTCGTGAGCGTATCGCCGTCGTCCTTTCCCTAACAAAAGGTGAGAGAGAGAAAGGAACTTGGGTGCTTGAGCTGCTGTCGAGTTTCTTGTCACGCCTGAAGGCCGAAGACGGTCTTCAAGAGACAGGAAAAAGGGGAATGCGGTCAGGAAGAGAGCGAGTGAACGAGCAGCTCACTCTCCTCCCATCAACACCTAAAAGGTAGCCAAGAGAGAGAGAGAGAGAAAGAGCAAGAAAAAGTATCTTTGGCCACGAGAACGCTCGCTGTGGTCAGCTAGGGACTATTCTTACACCTCGCACAGGGTTCCAGAATGGTTGACTCTTGTCGGCGAAGGGCTGCTTCTAAAGAACATCCTCTCTGAGAGACGAGGTCTCTGCTTGTGAGCCGCGCGTTCGCAGCTGTGAAAATAGATGGACGCGGGACGCCGAAATAGACTACGTGCACCGTGTTCGCCCTATCCATCTAGGTATCCATCCATCCATTCATCCATTCGAGGCGCTGAAAAGCGAATGAAGCGAGCACAGCAGAAACCGACGTGTGCAAGATTATCGCGTGACAGCAACAACGATCTCCAGTGGCGGCTCGATCTATTTGCGTGAGAAGTAAAGCTGGCATCACCTCATATTCCTTACCTCATCTTACCGCATTGGTATTGCAAAAATGGATCTCTTCGTCACTGTCGAAGGCTGGCAGAGGATACTGCCACAGTCTGGAGGTCTGAAGCGGAAACCTCCAACCCAGTAAGTAGTACCGGTACTTCGAAGTACAACCGATGGACTGTTAGGGTAGGCACGCGTATGTATTGCTGCCACCTTCGGCAGCCAAGAAACCAGGTTGCAATACCCAAAGGTCGAGGTTGTAGTGTCCGTCGTCTGCCACAATTGCAGACGGAACTGAGTGAATGCTGAGATAGGTTTGTCGTGGACGTGGCTCACGACGCTCTCTTTTTTGGATTGAGTATCCGCTCACAGAACTGAAGCAAAAATGATGAAGATTTATTTGATCTTGTTCAAAGCCAGCGTGTAGATGCAATAGTAGTAGGCACACGTGGCTCTAGCTACTGTTGGTATCCGCTTTTCATAACGGATTTCAACCCGTTCACATATCACGATCTCTCGATAGCACTTGTTCGATTTGTTTGCTTGCTCCACTTACTTGGAGATGACGAACTCGTCGAGCACGGCGCCAGTCTCGGACGCGACGAACTTCCACGAGAGCGCGGTCGGCGTGGCCTTGAGCTGCGAGACGCCGTAGTTCGTGTCGTCAAACTTGGCGTTCCACGGACTCGTGACGCCCTTGTAGTCGTTGTGGCCCTCCGAGGAGCCCGAGGCGCCGGAGATCACGTACACAGGCGCCTTGGGGCTCGCGTAGGTCTTGCGGTCGGCCGAGACGCCATCGAGCACGGCCTTGCTGCGCGCGATCGGCAGGTGGCGCTCGTACGCGTGCACGTGGCCCGAGATCACCATGTCCACCTTGTACTTGATGAAGAGCTCCTCGAACGCCTTCTGCACTGGCAAAGCTTCGTCGTTCGGCACGCCCGACGATTGCGAGCGGATCGTGTACATGGCGCGGTGCATGCCGACAATGAGCCACGGCGTCGTCGCGCGGTTCGCGTCGGCCTTCTTCAGGTCCGCCTCGAGCCACGCGAGCTGGTTGCCAAAGTTGCCGTGCTTGCGCAGCGTGTACGAGTTGGACGGCGCGTCCGTGTAATCGGTCTCGGACGACATGGTCGTGAAGTGCACCGACGCGTAGTCGAACGAGTACCACATGTTCTTCACACCATTGCTCTCAGCCGACGGCATCTTGAAGCGCGCGTTGAACGCCGTGTAGTTGCCCAGCTGGTCCTTCTTGGAGCTCGAGATGAGGCACGACGGCGAGTGGCACTCGGCCTCGTGGTTGCCCACGAGCACCATGTACGGCGCCTGGCGCATGAGCGCCGTGAGCGAGCTCATCCAGCGGTTGTACGTCTCCTCGTAGTAAAAGCCGACAAACTCGCTGACCGTCAGGAAGGCGTTGTCCGCGTACGAGATGTCGCCCACGTGGTACACAAAGTCCACCTTGCCGTTGAGCGCGTTCACAAACTTGTTGGAGGCCACGGCGTTCGCGTCGACTCCAAAGTCGCCGTAGATCGCGATCTCGAACGCGTCCTTGCTGCCCGCAGGTTTGGCGGTCACGAACGACGCGACGTCGCTCTGGAAACTCACGCTCGAGGCGCTGCCGACCTTGTAAAAGTACTTGGACGCCGGCGTGAGCCCCGAGAGCGTCGCGTGGTACGTGAAGAGCGAGTAGGAGCTGTCCGAGTAGTAGCTCTTGGTCTCGATCACGGCGCTCGCGAGGCTGAGACTGGTCTGCGACGTGCCGATCCAGACCTGCGGGTCCGTGACCTTGGTGCGCGTGGTCCAGGACACCGTCATGCCCGTGCCGGCGACGGCGCCAGCGAACGCCAAGTGGGACTGCTGCGGCACCTTGTTGGCGTCCACGGTCGTGGTGATCGCGCGGCACGCCTGCGCGGGCGAGAGGTCGCCAAACTTGTACTGCAGCGAGCAGCTCTTGCTCGGCGCGCACTCGAGCTCCTTGTAGTCGAACGTGCACGTCTGGGCCGAGGTGGTCGAGACAGCGAGCGAGCACGCGGCGAGCGCCAGCGACGCGAGCTGGAGGAACTTGAGCTGCATCGTGGAAGGTAGGTCGAGCGAGCGTGGGACTGCTGGGGGGACTTGGGCACTGGAGAGCAGATTGCAAAGTGAGCAGCCCAGAGTGAGGTGAGCGTGATCCCTGTCGTTCTCCTTGAATCTTCGTATCGGTGGGCGGCTCTTTTCTTGTTTGCTGGTGGTTCAGGCTGGCAGTCAGAGCCCAGAGATCGCTCTCGAAGGATGTGTGCCGAGAGAACAGGTGGGAGGCAACGTGTGTATGCACGGCTGATCATTGAACCGTGGGCTCGAAACTCAGATTGTCCATGGCAAATGGCCCACTCTCGTCCAGTTGTTTCCATTTCAGGCTCTCAAGTGCAAGGAATGCTAATCCACAGCGTGCTTGTTCCATGCTGAACGAGAGGGAGATGCTTTTTCGAGTCAGAAGCGTAAATTCTACCATAATTCCATAAAAACGACGAAAGTGGTGAAAAGGTCTTCTTTGCTGTCACTTAATTTCATAGACTGAGCTGGTGCAATGTAAGTTACGAATTTCTCCCCCACCGAATTCGCCATGTTTGCGCCATTTTCCTTTAGTAAATTACACTCATGATGACAATCAATATGGATCATTATTGCTGGTGGAAGATGGTTTCTGGACTCTCACTCGTTTGCTGTCAGCAAGCGGCACAACCACAGCGAGCGATTGTGTGATTTGAGCCGAGCGAGCGAGCGACTTGAACCGGATCCACGACGGACGGAACGTGAACGAGGTATCCTCGTGATGGGGACTGCATAGCGAACGCAATCTAAGTTCTGGTTGGGCAGCAAAAGCGAAATCAAAGCTGAAGTTCCTCTTCGCATGTTGATGTCTTTCAAAGCGTCTGTGAAGAGCTCTCTTGGCTTTGGGAAGAGCTCTTTTCTGACGAGCAAGAGTGCTTTGCAACAACACCAAAAAGAATTCGATTCGGTTTTTCGTTTTCTTGCTATTTTGCTGCTCACGCTGGCGTTTGAGTGAGGAGCAGGATGTGAATGTGGGTGTGTCTTCTTGGCCGTCATCACCGTGATGGCTGGTCACATCCATCCGGCAAAGGATCCGGCAACCGGACAAAACTCCATCGGGATCTTGAGTTGAGTTTTAATCGCGATCTGGGGACAACAGGCAGGGATTTGGCTGAGGATTTGTATTGCGTACTGACCGCAATCACATGAGCCAAAGGAGCAAACTGGCAAACCTTCTTCTCAGCTCGGCACTGTACTGTATTGGAGGTGCAGGTCGCCGCGACCTGGGGCCAGGTGCTCTTGGGACCTGGGAGGACCTTGAACTTGAGCACAGACAGACTGACGAGGCTGATTCTGTGACTGAGTTCTCAATCAATCGAGAGGTCTGTAGTCTGAACCAGGGCTGCAACCCAAAGAAGGGGAAAGAAATACAAGACGAGCCACTCGCTCAAGCAGACGAGGAAGGCGGGAGGGCAGTGCTGGGTTGACAGTCGTTGGTGAACCACCAGTTTCTGAGGATTGGATTGATTTCGTGTGCATTCCGAAATGGGGTATTCTATAATGGTGTATACCACAATGGAATATTTTACGCTTGGTTGCTCCACTCTTCAAACGACGTCTTTTTTTTTCTGAAGTGTCTTTTTTTCTGAAAAGTGCCACTTGTGCTGAACCCACCGCGTTTTAAAAATCTTTACAACAAATAACCTTCTTATACAAGCAAAGCCAGATACATTCCACAGCTGATATCCATTTTAGCAATACTAGGCTCGCTTCAACTTCCGGTTTAAAATTAAACTCATACAACTCTTCCTTTATGACATACTATTAGAGGTTCAACTCTTATTTTCTGCCAATGCCTTTTCCATCATTTTCAACTGTGTTGTTCAGAAACCAGCATCAAGCAGAACGAAGCAAAGAACGAAGAACACGCACGACCAACGGCATCATCATGCCGCGATCTTCTGCTAGTGCTGCGCGCACAGTCATCGCCGTCGCGCTGCTCGCATGCGCAGCGCTCGCCTCATCCTCTGCTAGTGTCGCTGCTGCCGATGCCACCACCGCCGCCCCAGTCCCAGTCCTGGACGACGAGCAGTGCTCGTTCGAGCGCAAGACCAAGTCATGCGAGCCGGCCACCTTCTGCTCGTTCCAGTACAAGCTGGGCGACCTGGCGCTCGACCAGGCGTGTCGTATCGTGCGATCCAAGGTCGCGCGCGTGCCGCAGCAGATCCACTTGGCGTTCGCCGGCGCGCGCGCGGACACGGGCACGGCGATGACGATCTCCTGGAGCACGTACGTCAAGGTGGACGATCCGCAGCTGTGGCTTGGCAGTAAGGAGAATGCGCTCGAGCCTGTGCTCCCCAGTAAGAGCGCGACGGTGGAGACCGTGTCGTACTACTCGGACAAGCGCTACTCGCTCTACACGTACCACGCGACGGTCTCGGGGCTCTCGCCGGCGTCCAAGTACTACTACAAGGTCGGCTGCGATGCGTGCGGTGATGATGAAGTCAAGACAACGAGCGCGGTGTTCCAGTTCACAACAGCGAAAGCCGATAGTGACGAAAGCGAGGTTGAACTTTTGATCTACGGGGACTTTGGCGCTGATGCGAACGCCCAGCAGACATTGAAGTACATCACGACGCGCCTGAAGACACCCGTGGACTTGATCTACCACATCGGCGACATCTCGTACGCGGACAACGATTTCCTGAGTCTCAGCTCGTTCGCGGGCTTTTACTACGAAGAGACGTACAACCGCTGGATGAACTCGCTGGCGTCCGTCATGCAGAGTATCCCGTACATGGTGCTCGTGGGCAACCACGAGGCCGAGTGCCACTCGCCGCAGTGCTTCTTCTCGGAGAAGAAGCTGGTGGCGCTGAGCAACTACTCGGCGTTCAACGCGCGCTTCAAGATGCCGTCGACGGAGAGCCAAGGGGTGAAGAACATGTGGTACTCGTTCGAGCACGGTCCCGTGCACTTCACGTCCATTTCGTCCGAGACCGACTACCCTGGCGCTCCTCACAATTCGTTCACCGAGAAGAACCGCAATGGCAACTTTGGGGACCAGTTGAAATGGCTCGAAGCGGATCTACAGGTCGCAGATGGCAATCGAGCCAAAGTTCCATGGCTCATTGTGGGCATGCACCGTCCGATGTACACGCTGAGCTCATGTGATAAGGATGGGAACCCGAAAGGCTCGACCAAGCCGATCCAGAATGCGTTTGAGAAGCTCTTTCTCAAGTACAAGGTCGACGTGGTCGTCGCAGGTCATGTGCACGCCTACGAGCGCCATTTCCCGATCGCCAACGGCAAGAAAATTGGTGACGGCGTCTCGGATGATGGCAAGAAATACGAATCCCCGAAAGCACCAGTGTACTTCGTGACCGGCGCAGCAGGGAACTCGGAAGGTCATGAGAAATTGGGCGGCAACAAGACTGCCATCGAGTGGGTCGCAGCGACAGATACAACTCACTATGGCATCTCGTCGCTGAAAGTGACGCGGAACGCGCTGAGCTTCAAGCTCATTAGCACGGCAGACGGCGTCGTGCGCGACGAATTCGAGATCACGAAGAGCTAGAGCGGCTGCGCCATGAAGGCAACCGGTAACCCCACGTCGCGAGAAGAAACAAATTGCGTGTGAGAAGTACGACCCAGAGAGTGTAACTTTACGAAGAACGACGAGAAAATAAATACAGCAGCAAGTTTGCCTTCGCCAAGCAACCCCGAGGATCGCAGAGAGTACCAAAATGGGCTCAAGCGCACGCTCTTGCTGCTACTATCAATAGAGCCACAGGAGCTCTTACCTCCAGGGTTAGCTCGCTAGAGTGCCGTTAGCTCTCTCCATAAGCAAATATGTATCGCAGGGCACGAGCCACGGACGACCGCAAGATGGTTATCAGGACGCTAGTGGCGGTGGTGGTGGAGGTGGTAGTGACAAAGGGCTCTTCGACGGATTCGGCGAGAAAGGAAACCAGGACAGGACGAATTTCGCGCGCGGCCAGCGACATCCGCCAGCAGCAGCGCCGTCTCACTATGACCAGCAGCACCAGGTATCCCCAACTAGGTACAGCAATGCACCAGAGCCTCGTGATCCATTCGAGCATCTGCAGCAGAACCCCAGGGCTTCCAGCAGCAGAACCAGCACTTTGGGGGCAATGGCTTCAATAATCCGGACTTCGGTTTCCCAGCGCATGGCAACCCCCAGTTGTTCGCCCAGCCCCAGCAATTGCAGAATCTACCGCCCGCTCCAATGAGTGCCACAACAGGTTCAATGACTGGGGAGCTCCGTTGAACCCTCAGCAGCTTGGATTCCTCAACGAGCAGGTCGGGCACCAGCAACAACCTCAATTCCACCACCAGCAGCAGCAAGAAGATCGATTCGCGCAGCATTTCAACCACCAGCCACAACAGCAGCTCCAGTATCAGCAGAATCCTCACCACCAAGAGCCCCAGGGTCAACGAGGTCTCAGGTCAGACCCATCCAGCGGCGGCTTCGGTGGTCCTGGAGGTCCCATCGGTGGTCTTGGTATCGGCGGAGACGACGGCAGCAAAGCTCGCCGCAAGCTCCAGCAGCAGCAGGAGATCCAAAACGCGCTCCAGAAGCAAGTGGAAGAGAAAAACCGACAGAAACTCGAGGCGAAGAAGCGCCAGGAAGACGAAGATCAGCGCGAGATCGAGCGCTTCGAAGCCGAGAAGCGACGGCTCAAGCAGGAAGAAAACAAACTCAAGGAGGAGAAGCGGCGGAAGGCCGAAGAAGAGCTCGTGCGAGCCCAACAAGCGGCGGTCGCGCTCGCAGACCATCAGAAGAAGGATCAGCAGCAGCAGCATCTTCAGAACCAGCAGCATCTGATTCATCAACAGCAACAGCAAGAGGAACAGGCTTCACCGCCAAGAGCGCTCCATAATCATCAGAAACCCAACCAGCCTCCGTTCCAACAGCAGCATCAATTGCAGCACAAACAGAATCAGAGGTCGCCAAAGAAGCTCGACCCGTTTGCAAACACTCGCGCTCACTTGTTTGAAGACCCGCCACCGGCTGCTACTGCTACTGTACCATCTCCACAGCGACGAGTGATGGTGGCGACGCACAATGCTGTTCATGAAGAAGAAGAAGAGCATTCGCCAATGCGGCATCCGATGCACCACCAGCCCCATTCAGTTCCAAACTTCCCACACCTCAATGCCCACGAAGCACCAAGGCATAGCAACCATTTAGCGCCTCACAATGGACTACCACCACCGCCATTTGTCGACCCCACGGTGTTGCTGCGTCAATATGGCAAAATGAAAGCAGAGCTCATGCACCAGCGCCAGATCGTCGACCAGCTCCGCCAGGCACACGTCGAGATCCAGCAACAACAGCAGCAGCAGTCACTACTGTACCCTTCGGCTCACAGTGCTCCGACTCCGACGCTTTCCGACTTGGAGCAGCTCCGCAACGAGCTGCGGGAAGAGCTGGAGCAGCGCGAGCGTCTGCACCGCCAGGAGCTCGAGGAGTTCCGCAGACAGCAAGAGCAGATGCGAAGAATCAATGCGCAGCAACAAAGTTCATCACAAGGGAGACACTACCACCACATTCGCCAAGATGATGATCGAGGTCGCGCTTCGGGTCGCTATTCCTCATGGATGGATGAGGATGAGGATGATGATGTTGACGATCTGTCGTCACCGCCTGGCATTCTATCTCGACTGATGTCTCGAAACAAGTGGCTCCGCGATGTTGAAATCAACGAAGAGAGTGATGATGATGACACTGAGAACAGCGACAAGCTCAGTACGGACGCAAGTCTCACTGGCGAAGAGCCCGAAGCGATTTCCAGCGCAACGTGCGCCGCCACGAGATTCTCCTTGGTTTCCAACCAGCGAGACCCAGTCGAGGCGCCATACGAAGCGCCACCGGTTCTGCGAAGAACAGTCAGAGCGAATCGCGATCGAACGTCCCAGAAGTGCGCTCCATGGCGTGGACGCAATTGCACCAGCAACTGGAAGAGAACGCCGCAGCGACCTCTTTCAACTTATCTTTCAGTATAAATCACCCTGATGGACCTAGAAGCAGTAGTACCAGCAGGAACCATGGCGCCAACAAGCGACTGCTGCAACCAGAAGACTCGCTGGTAGCATCCTCGCGATGGATGCCCTCTGCGAGGTAGGACTGGAAGCCACTACAGTACTCCATCAGAGGTCAATACGGTACTTATCGAAATTGACTGTAGCATTCTCAAAATCGAGTTGGTCCACCATCGGTAGCTTGGAAATGAACCACTTTGATCAGACGAAGAGCGCTTCGCAAAGTAAGTAATACAGTCTCTCACATATGGACACTTTTGGTTGGTGTAGAGGAGAGGCAGAGGTGGCAGTTTTGTCCGTTTCATCTTTCTCTGAAACGTCAACTGGCTTCCTCCAGATCGCCCGTCTCAATGCATATCTTTCCGCTTGAACTGGCTGTTTGGATGTCAGTAACAAAGATTCAGTCCGGATGCACGTCACGTTAAACGCGAAAAGCTCCATTTGCGCCTCTTGGACGAACACCAGGCCAACAGTTTCTCGGGGCGACTTGGGATAGTGAACGACCAGACTCATGCAGCGCGATGCTGGTGTGTAGACACGAGCCAAGTCATCCAAATACGTGCACACAACTCCGGGCTACCAAAAAGAAGTGATCCTTTCTCATTTCCGTTGCTTTATACACACACACACTAAAGACATCAACAAAATCTCCTGATCGGCTTCTGATAGGCTTGGAAAGTCATTCCAGCAGCATCGTCGCTTACTTGAGGCACTTGGACGAGCGCGTGACGAGGTCCTTGACGTTCTTGTAGCTCAGAC
>JAADVK010001258.1:0-10260 GCA_023334975.1 Globisporangium sylvaticum
CTCTCTCTCTCTCTCTCTCTCTCTCTCTCTCTCTTCACTCATTCACACCTCGCACACCCTGCTTCCATCCACGCATCCGCGCATCACCAGCCCACACGCAGCAAAGACCAGCTCAAGGAGCAGCCGCTGGAGCATCAAAGACGCTCCAAATGTCACCGTTGATGAAATCGTTGTCCACGATGCTGACCAAGAAGTACGTGTCGTGGATCTCGTGGATGACCTCGGACGCCGCGCTCTCGTCATCGTAGAGCGACGCCCAGAGCGACAGCCAGAGCGCGAACGCCTCATCCTTCCACGCCATGAAGCTGTTGCTGTCGACGATCGTTGGCTGGAGGATCTCCTTGTTCGGGAACACCCCCCAGGTTACCGCAATGGCTGACTTGCCAGCATTGGAGTAAGAATGTCCACGGAAATCGACAGCATGGTACTGGATGTAGCGCTTCGTAGCAGCAGTCTCGATGATCTTCTTCATGTTCTCTGGCGACACAAAGCACTCGACGTACGCCTTCTGGTACACGTGGCCGCCCGGTCCGCCCCATCCGAACAGCGGGTCGTCCGAGCGCGCAGCGTTCACGCGCGGCTGACTGTTGACGGTCAAGAAACCGGCGGCGTTAATGGCGGCAAGCTTGTCCTGGATCGTCTTGGTCTCCAAGTGCAACGGCGAGTCGCACCACGGCAGACTCGAGATCTCGCCGCGCACGTACTTGACGAACGTCTGGTGGATGTCGTCCTTCGACACCGGCGCCTCGCCCCACATCGCCTTGCGGTTCTGCGGCGTGATGATCGTCGTGACGTAGTGGGACTCGTTCAAATCGCCAAACGCCGGACTCTCGCTGTTTCCCCAACGGCCGTTCGGGTACTCATCCCACATCGCAGTGCGCTGGATGTAGCTCTTCGGGCGGTTCGACCAGTAGATTGGACGCACGCTCTCCGACGATCGCTTCGTCAGGGTCGATGGACGCCATGGCAGCTCGCGGCGAGACGCGTTCTCCGACGTGATCGACAGACCGTCCAGGATGCGACGCACCGAGCGCTCCAGGTTGAGCGTGTAAAAGTGCAGTCCTGGTGCGCCAGCGTCCATGAGCTGCTTGCACATTTCGATGCCGAGTTGCACGCCAAAGTCCTTGACCGCTTCGTCGTTGTCCTTGATCGGCTCGAGCGCATTCGTGATCGCTTCCGGGACGAACGTGTTGCAGAACGACGTCATGCGGATGAAGCCGCCGTAGTTCTGGATCGGCATGATGCCGGGGATGATCGGGCACGCGATGCCCGCCTTGCGGCAGTCTTCGACAAACTTGACGTACACGCTCACGTCGTAGAAGAGCTGCGTGATCACAAAGTCGGCGCCAGCGTCGATCTTCTCCTTCAAGTACTTGATGTCCGTTGCCTAATACACAACAGTAAACGTTGCACACAGTTAGCCCCGTACGCGTTTCAATCATAACCAAACTGATAAGATAATCACGAGACGTACCGAGTCGACGGACTCCGAGTGGCGCTCCGGGTACCCCGCCACGCCGATCGAGAAGTAGTCGCCGTAGTGCTCCTTGATGTAGCGCACGAGGTCCACCGCGTGCGAGAAGCCGCGGTCGCACTCGTTGAAGCTCGCGGCGCCGCGCACCGGGTCGCCGCGCAGCGCGAGGATGTTCTGGATGCCGGTGTCCTTGGCCTTCTCGAGCGCGCTCTTGACGTCCGCCTCGGCCATGTTGGTGCACGTCATGTGCATGAGCATCTCGAGCCCGCTGAGCTTCTGCGCGTTCGCGCTGATGTCGATCGTGAGCTGCGCCGAGCTGCCGCCGGCGCCCCAGGTCATGTCGCAGAAGAGCGGCTCGAGCGTCGCCATGCGGTCCATGCGCGTGTAGAGGTTGTCGACGCCCGCGGGCGTCTTGGGCGGGAAGAACTCGAACGAGTAGAACACCTCGCCCTTCTCGATGCTCTGCTGGATCTTGTCGATGATCTTCATCTTGGCTCGCTTGCTCTCTCTATGCGAACCTATCGGCTATCTGTCTATCTATCGCCTGGCGCGCTTCTTCTTTTGGGGGCGGCGGCTGGTGCTGCTTCCGGTCTGCGTGGCTGGCGTGAAATGGCGGACTGAGCGTGTGTGAACTGTGACTGCGCAACTCGCTCACTCACGCAACAAACAGCAGCCAAGAGAAAAGGAAAACGCAAGCAGAAGCGCGTGTTTGGCTCCCTCTTCAGAGGGGGTGGCCCACCTTATTTACCCAATGTGCTTACTAATCTAGGGTAATTTGGATAGTTAGGGTGGAAGACGTGAAATTAGGTGACGAGTGTTTCAAAAAGGCAATACTCAAGCGAATCAAATTGATCAACTGGAGCGAATATGGCGATGGCTGCGTCTCCAGATGCCGGCAGGGCGACACAGCTGCGAGTGTGCGGCGGCTGCGCGCGTGAGCTGCTGCTTGATGCGTTCTCGCGCAACCAGCGAGCGAAAGAGAACGCGTAGGTTTGTGCGCATGGCTCCCCGTTTTAATCTCTTTCGAACAGTGTAGCACCATTGCAGCATCATGTCACGCGCGCAATGGTTGGTGGTGAGCAGGGAGCGTCATGCTAACATTGCTACTGTTTGCTTCCAACACTGCGCATGTAGAAAATGCAAGGAGTGTGTAGCATCGATGCTCCAGCAGGCGGTGGACCTCAACAGCGACGCTGAGCCGCGACTCAAGCGCTGCGTGCAGTGCTTCCAGGACCTCGAGAAGCACGCGTTCTCCAAGCGGCAGCACCAGAGCATCGACGGCAAGTGCATCACGTGCGTCGCAGAGCTCGAGCGCGCGGCATCGAGCGCATCGTCGAGCGCGAAATGGAGCTACGACCAGTACTATCGCAGCTGCCATCGCGGCAAGACCGGCGGCGTCGCGGTGCGCATCAAGTGCAACATCGCGTCGCCGATCCTGGGCTTCATCCCGTTGGGACGCGTGTTCTGCGCGACTGCGTCCATCTACAACGAACAGGGCGATCCGATGGTGAAGCTCGAGTCGCTCTCGAGCGTCGAGGGTATCTCGGAGGAGAACCAGGCGAAGCAGCGCGACGGGTGGGTGCCCTGCCGCTCGATCCGCAACGAGATCTTCGTCGAGCCGCACGCCGGACCATTCTCCACGGAGAGTGAGGGTGGTGAGAGCGACAGCACTGTGAGCCAATACTACCGCTGCGTGATCGAAGGCTGCAAGGCGCGTGTCGCACCGGATCTGGAGCTCTCGGAGATCGGCTACGTGCTCTACGGGGACGTCGTGGAGGTGGTGGAAGCCCAGGTGCTCCCCGACGGCCTCGTCTTCCTGCGTCTGCACTCGCGCTACTTTGACGGGCCGGCGTGGGTCGTCGAGCGCACGCTGGACAACGAGTCGGTGCTGAATGAGATCGAAGGGCCGTCGAACGAGCACGCCAAGTACCGCTGCGTGCAGGAGTCCGGTGCTCCAACGCGTCTGGAGCCAACGCTTTCCTCGCCTCCTACGGGGCGAATCCCGTGCGGCACGGTTGTGAACGTCGTGGAGCGGGTCGTGAATGCTCAGCGCCAGGTCTTTCTGAAGCTGGAGGCTACGTCATCGTCAGTAGCATCGCGAGGAGAGAAGAAGAAGAAAAACAAGACTGTCAAGAAGGACGGCGAAGCCCAATCTACAAACAATACCAACAGCAGCAGTCCGCCTGAGGAGGTGTGGGTGATCGAAACGAGCACCTGCTGCGCAAGTGTCCTGACCAAGTTGGCTGCGCTGTAACAAGAAGGAACACTGCTGCTTTTGCTTTGCCTTTGCTGAATTTTTAGTTGATAGACTTGATACATTACCCAGACACTCGGGGAACAACACACAACATCCGCTACAGACAGCACTTGCGCGTACTCACAGCCATCTCACTCACGTCAATCAATAGTAGCTCATTCGTCACTCAGTTACCCGCCACTTGGGTTGCTCGCGCGCGTGTTGTAGCTCCTCGTGGAGCCCCGAGCGGTCTTCCTCTGGAGCTGGTGGTGGCACTTCCGCGACTTGGCGACAGGGAAGGGGTCGTTCTTAAGCTTCTTGCTCGCGGGTTTCTGAGCAGAGGACGACGCCGCCAGTGAGCTGGTCTTCTTCTTTTTCGTGGCCTCTCGCTGCTTCCCGTCGTCCTCTGTCTCCGAAGACGACGACGAGGCGATCGCCCTCGTGGCCGCAGCTCTCTTCCTCTGTGGCTGTGGCTGTGCACGAGCCCCTTCTACTTCTTCTTCCTCCTCTTCTCCCTCGCTCGAGACGAGCTCCAGCGGAGCTTCCTGCTTCGGAGCGTTGTTCTTGCGCGTCGCCATCGACGATCCCATCGTTGAGCCAAACTTTGCGGAATGCCAAACAAAGTGATAGAGAGCAGTAACTTTGTCCGGTTTGAACTCGAGAGCCAAGCTCTGACTGGCACTGGTTGGCTTTTGCCTAGGTACTCTCCATAGAAAACTGGTGTATTGAGTGGTACTTTCAGATACTGAACTTGATACGGTTGTCCTTCCATTCAACATACCAATTACAGCCACACCCACTCGTCTCTTGGTCGCGAGGCATTCGGGTACGACCAGCCCTTGCCGAAGAAATTCGGACGCACATACAGCGCTTCTGCAGTTGGCAGTACAGCCGACAGATCCACATCCTCATTCCCATCAACACTAGCGTCGCTATCAAGCAACAGCAGCAGCTCATCATCGCGTACGAGAAAGCAGTTGACGCCGTGCGACTCGCAGGACACGAGCGAGTACCCATTGCGCTTCCCCCAGAGCTCGAGCGCGCTCATGCTCGCGCCAAAGTAGCTCGCGACGGCGCCCTACGAGCGCGCCGCGTCGTACTTGACCGCTCGCGCCTGCGGCGGCGGGATGTGGCTGTTGTACTCGATCACGATCACGCGCGGCGCGAAAAGCTCCAGATCAATCGCGTCTAGGATCCAGAAATCGTTAAAGTCCACGTCGATCGAGAGCAAGTCGAAGTGGCGCGAGACGCCGTGCTTGGTGAACAACAAATTGATGTTCTCAGCCGTGACGAACTCGCGGTGCAGGTTGACCGCAGGGTTCTCGTGGCTGCCGTCCATGAGCAGCCCCGTCCAGCCGTGCGTCTCGCGCCAGTACCGCATGTTGCGCTCGTTCGCGTTCTCCGTGCCAAACTCGACGTACTCGCTGTGTTTCACGCTAATGTGGTGGAAAATGGCGCTCAGCACACCGTCCTCGCCGTTCTGCGAGAAGAGCCCCCACTCGTGGCTCCACAAGTCGCAGATCCAGCGCAGAGCGCCATGGTCCTCAACCAGCGTCTTTGGATAGACTCGCGGTCTTCTTGGTACGAAAACGGTCGGATCGACAAAGTTGGACTCGCTTTGGGGAACCAGAGGCTCGACGCCTGGCTCCAAGCTCACGTCGATCGTGAGTGGCCTCAAGTACCCAACGGCGTTGCCAAACTCGTTCAGGAGCATGACGCTGAAGTTGTGCATTCCTCTTGAGACGTCAAAGATCGGGACATGGAGCACCATCGAGCGATTGGACTCCGGGTGTTCTCGTGCGTCTTTCGCAATGGCCAGAGCCCGGGTTGCATGCACGCAAAGTCGCCATTGTGGAGAACGCACAGGCGGTGGCGCGGGTCGTGAACGTCAAAGTGTCGCGTCTGGATGTTGGCGCTCAGGTACACTCGCTTGTTATCGGCAACGCTCACATCTTCCGTGGTGTTCAGGGTGACGCCGAGGAACTCTATCGTTGGCTCCACGACGTCAAAGTGAACTGCTGTGATCCACTCGCTGCCCTTGTCTTCGTCAATGGCCAGTGGCGCGTACCTGGTTCCCTCGAGTGGATGCGCGCTCCAGCCGCCTCTCTTGTACGCAAACAAGAAGAAATGGTGTCCGACTGGTATCACGTGCCGCTCGTAGTACTTTGGTTCCTTGAAGAGCTGGGGGCTGCACATGATTGGGGCGTCGTCGTAGTTGAGAAACATACAGAGCTGGTCCTTGCTATCGCTTTCTTCCGTAGCAGCGAGGTTGATCGTACTGCGATTCGGTAGCAGTAGCTCTGGACTCAATTCGATGTACACGCGACGCGATGCTGGATAGAGACGTGATGATATGGGGCTCGTAATGTTGAGCCTCATGTAGCGCTGTGATGCTGGAAGTTTGGAAGCAGAGTTCCTTGCGCGACGCAGCAGCAGTCCACATGCGCTCAGGTCGATGTTGTGCTTGCGACAGAAGAGCGCGACTTGGAGATCGATCTCTTGTGTGGCGTCCAGCGTAAGCTCAAAGGGCTTTTGGTCTAGGTCGCCATTGACATCGAGTGGTACTGTGAGCTGCGTGAGCTCTGTCTCCTCTGTAACTGGGAGCTGGAAGCTTTATCTGCGCTGCTATTTGCAGGCGTGCTGGTATTTCCGCATCCCCAGATGCCCACAACCATCTTCTCGACGTCCAAGAGCATCTCTGAGCACGCGTGATCGTTGATGTTGTGCTGCGCGCAATGGCTGGCGATGGTGCTCTCGAGCGGCTCTTCGGGGAGCACCGTGAGCGTCCCAAGCGAGCTCTCATCATCGCCATGAGATGAGCTTTTCTGTGCGTTTGGGTCAAGCTTTTCACAACAAGATCTTTTTGGTTGACAAGCATGGTGTGGGTCACCTTCATTTTGGGTCAAGCTGAAGTTCGGTACCCAAATTAAGGCTTCAACTCATCGATCTTCTGGCAGACATGGCTACATTTCGTTCCAAAATGACTGGATGCAGTTGCCTTAAGTCAAGTGAATAGAAGTTCAATCGTGTATTGTGTGTCTGCTCTGCTCCTAATAATCAATATCCGCGGATCACCTGCTGAGCCTTGTTGTTCTACTGTACCTACTGCAAATACCATGCAGTGTCAGTCCAATCCCCCGTCCGAGAACGTATACCACAGCGTGTGCGCGTTCGTGAGCCGCGCAACCTTGAGGATCGAGCGGCACGCGGCGCGGTTCGTGCGGCTGTTGGGCTTCTGCGTCGCGCTGAACAGGCGCATGATCGTCAGGAGCACGACGTCGCGCACGCTCTCTTCACGCCACTCGACGCAGGGACCAAACACCTTGATGAGTGTCGAGAGGCAGTCCATGGCGCTGTTCACTACAGGGGCGATGCTGTCGCCCAGGCACTTGTGCACCGTCACGCAGTACGCGAGGAAGTTGAGCTGGATCACGCTGCCGAACGCAGGTTTCGCGTCGCGCAGGTCGGACTTCGCCTCGGTCATCACTTTCTCGATGTCCACGAGCGCTTCTTTGCGGTCGCTCCACGTCTTGCTCTCGAGCTTCCGCCACGTGACGGGTCCGATGACGCCCGCTGCTTGCTGCAACTGGGTCTCGAGCAGCGCGACAACTTTCTTGGAGTCCTCAACAGGCACAGGCACGAGCTCGGCGCCTTTCTCCAAATCGTCCTCTCCATTCCCTGCACCGGCGGCTTCCTCTGCCTGGTTCGTGCTCTGCGCCTGCTCCTTCTCGCGCTTCGCGATGAGCTCGTCCACGCGGCGGTTGATCACGCGGAGCATCTCAGGCTTGATGCCGGCGAGCTGCGCGTTCACCGCCTGTCCGTTGAGCACGTGCAGGTCCGCGATGAGCTCCACTGCCGCCTTGCGGGTCTTCTCGTCCGCAATCTTGAGCGCCGGGATCGCGAACTGCATCACGACGTTCAGGCTGAGCCCGTTCTTCGAGTTCACGCCGAGACTGCTCGTGAGCTGCCGCAGCGTGTCCACCTGGAGCCGCGGCGCGACCTCCTTGGCGCTCAGGTGCAGCAGAATGTGCGGCAGCGTCTTGAGTTTCTTCTACTTGGCGACGCGGAGCAGCGCCTGCGAGGTCTCGCGCTGCGTGCGCTTGTTCGAGTCGCCCAGTTTCAGCGTGAGCGACTTGACAAGCGCCGAGAGCTGCTCGTTCGTGGGCGGGTACTTGAGAAAGGTGCGGTCGACAACAGGCGCAAACTCCTTCAGGACCGTGCGAAGGCACTCGAGCGCGCAATACATCACGGGGGCGACGCGGTCCTCCTCGCCACGCTGGGTCGCGGAGATCGCGGCGCAGAAGAGCTCGCGCCTGTTCTTGGCGTTCGGGAGATCCACTTTCTTCACAACGTACTGGATCGTGTCAAAGCCGTCCTGACGGTCGCCCCACGGGTCGGCGCCAAGCAGCCGAGCCACGCGCTCACCAAACTCCTGGGTGATCGCAGCGCCGGCGTCGAATGCGAACGCGCCAGAGGACGTGCTGCTGGTGTCTTCCTCTTCGGTCTCATGGTCCTCGCCGACTGCACCTTGCGTGTGGTCGTCCTGGCTCGCTGGCTCGTCAACTGTTGCTAAAGTCCCAATGAACGCAAGCGCGAGAATCGGCGCTTCCGTCATCATCACCGAAGAGCGTCGCTTCGAGGTGGACACTTTGCGAGGGGACGGTGGACGCTCGCCGCCAGAGTGTTTGTCCTCCTCCTCGATCCCCTGGAGTATTTCACGTTGGGGGTCACTGAGCTTGGACGATGCTGCCAAACGCGATGATGCCCCGCAGTCATCGTTTTCTTCTTCGGGCTCGGCATCGGCGCACTGTTGTCCCTGTTGGCTGACTGATGCTCTGGCTGGTCGCGAGAGAACGATCTGGGGGCAGTAGCAGCCGAGGGCGAGAGCGCGCTGCAGATTGCGCCACGACGCTTGGCGAGTGATTCGGGGACCGAGGACCTCGCGGCCGGAGGACCAAGCTCCGAGCCAAAGTGGAAGTCACTCAGCAGAGGCTGAGGCTGCTGGCGTTTCGCTGGCGACGCTACCGCCGCTGCCGCAGCAGCAGCTGCTGACCGCTCGCTTTTCTTCTTGTTCAGAGACGATCTCTCGCGCGAAGAAGAGAACTGAGGTGGGGGCTTGAGCGTATTGCGCTCCGACTGTAGTGCGTCGCTCTTGTTGTTGCTGTCGCTGTCGTCGTCGTCCTGCAGGTCGACCTTGATGCCTCCGCGCCGCTTGGGCTGGATAGGCTGTTGGGTCTCTTTCTCTTTACGCTCTTCAAGCTGCGCTGGCTCGGCTGGCTCAGCCGCAACCTCCTCAGAAATAGCAGGCTCAGAGCGCCGTGGTGAAGCTGCGTGCGAGAGGTCTTTAGCGACTGGAGACAGCGCTGGTGGCGCCATCGGTGCGACTTTCTTCACTGGCGAGGGCTGCGGTGCCGCAGGACGCAGAAGCTTGTGAGGCGAGAGCCCGACCACCACGAGGTCCATGTCCCCAGGTCCAGAGTTCGCCGTCACCATCTCAGGCTCTTGCTCTTGCTGATGCAGGCTCTCGCGGCTCGAGCGCTGGTTGCCGAGCTCGTCACTGGGCTCGCCAAACACTTCGAGCTTCTCTTCATCGTCATCGTCTTTGTCGCCGTCCTCCGAGTAGTCGTCCGCCTTCGCGTCGTAGGTCTTCGATCCGTCCTTGGACGATTTGTAGTCGGAAGCAAACACTTCTCCTTCCTCCTCTTCTTGTTGCTGAGCTTGTTGAGCCTCTTCCTGTCGGTCTTTCTGGTGGCCCTTGCGGTCCGACAACTTGGCTCCTGGCGCTGGTGGCTTCTCCTCGCTCCCTCCAGAGCCTCCATTACCTCCATTGTCGTCATCGAAGTCGTCGTCATCCACGTAGTCGTCGTCGACGAGCTTCGCGTCGAACGGTTCGATGTCCGCCAGTTCCTGCACCGCTTGCTTCGAGTTCTTGTCCATCACGCGTTCCTCGCCGTAGCCGCTCTCGCGCTGCTGCTGGTCTGAGGAATCGACCTGGTCGCGGTCCGTCGATGGAGCTTCGGGCTCAGTGCTGGCAGCTGGAGTCTCCGGATTAGACACAGCAGCAGTAGTAGCGGCGCTGGAAGGCTTCTTGAGGTCGCTGTCGGTCGGCGACGTGTCCTCCACGAAGGACTTCTTGCGGCCGCCGCCCAGCGTACTGGAGATCTTGGACTTGAGTCGCCCCATGACGCTCTTCTTCTTCTTGAGCGTCTTGCCCTCGTGCTCGTCCGCTGGGAGCCCCTTGGGCTCGCTACTCAGCAGCGCCGGCATGGTCTCTCTCTCTCGCTTTGGACAAAAGAGCTCTGGGAATAAATAGCATGGAGGGAAGGGAGAGGAAGGAAGAGCGAAGAGTGAAGCAAGGCGAAAGTCCTCAACTAAGAGGCGAGGCGCACCAAGACAAGCATCCTGAGCTTGGAGCCCAGGGCCAGCGCTCATTTTACTTTGGGGGGTAGCTGCTGGCTCCCAATGCGCGTATAAATACTTGGAAACAAGACACCTCGTAAATTTAGACGGCACGCGCCAGCTACGCGAGAGAGAGAGAGAGAGAGAGTGA
>JAADVK010001259.1:0-10254 GCA_023334975.1 Globisporangium sylvaticum
GAAGCACCAGTGGAAGAAGCACCAGTGGAAGAAGCACCAGTGCCAGTAGCGCGCCGCCAGCGCTCGGTGCGCTTCAGCGAGGAAGTGAGCGTCGCGATCGCGGACGACATGGACCGCTCGTCGGACGAGGTGTCGTCGCCAGTGCGCGAAGAGATGCTCGTGCTGCGCGCGTCGCGCTCCATCCCCAAGGAGAACTACTCGGAATTCTGGTAGAAGCCCAGAAGCCCAGCAGGCAACCGCCCCCAATAGACAGACACATAGAGAACCCCCACACATACAAGAGAGCGACCGGAACGAACGGCGTGGCCTTGTCCCCATCCGGTTTTGGACCAACAGACAGAGAGATAGATAGAACACCTCCTCCAATATTTAAGAACACCACCAACAACGACTTGTATTATATCCCACCATCCAGTGTCCACTTTCCATTTTCATGGTTATGATTCCCTCACAATTACTATAGACAGCTACATGCAGGAATTCGAACGTGGACGGCTAGAAACCATAGGCAAGAAGAGAGGGAGGAAGCAAAGCAACGGACCGCCATTCTCCTATTACGCGGCGTAATACACACAGCAGAGCCACCAACTTCACACCCGAGTGGATGACTTTTCGACTTCGACCACTTCGAAAGTGACGAGTAGCAACTCTTTCGTGCGAGCCCCAAGGATGGAAGTGAAAGTCAGGTTTCGCCTGATTCATCAGCAGACTTGCTCACGTTCGGGTTGATACGCACCCACCGGCCGCACCTCACCAGCAACCAGCCTTACCCTCGACAGTTGTTGTCGAGGTTGTCGAGTGAAAATGATTTTGAGTTCGGCTGCTTTCCTGCACAGAAGAGGGTGGTCGTTCTACAAGAGGGTTCATTTCACTTCACAAAGCGAGAATGGCAGACAAGGTCAACCTGGTACTGTACTGAGCTGAACCACGGCTTCATAGAAACTCTACCAGATCATGTTTCGAGAGCCCACTCGCCTACTATTGCAGGGTCACGCTGTTCAAGGTTCAAGAGTGTGATCGTTTGGTTCAATCGCCAGAATGAATGACATCGTAACGCCCGCGGTCGGACTGTCACCTTCATGAGCAAAAAAGCATGGCGCTCGTCTCGTGCTGCTCTCTGTCCATGAATTTCTTCTGCATTTTCGTATGGGATCGCGTGTTTTTCTGGCTTTCCTTCCATCAAAACTCCTCAAAGCCTCAAAGCCAGCAAAAGGTGGAAGAACTGCTGGTTCCTAACACACCCGCAGATCCTCTACACTTGAAAATCGTATGCTTTTGAAAATGGATTCTCTATCGGGTAGATGTTTGTAAGAGACCTCCCACCGCCATTTTTGAAGATCACACATCAGGCAGGTTCACGCAAAAGAAAGCGGCAAGCCAAGCCAAAAGGGCAACAACCAGCACGAAGAGCTGCGCGCGGGAGCTGCATTCGATCTGTCGATATCTGCTACAGCACTCTATCTATCTGCCCATACCAACAGCCCAAGAGCACCAACTACACACACTAGCAGCCATGCTCAGCGATGCCGCGCTCTACCAGTCGGCCTCGCACCCGGACAAGGCGCGCCTCATCTTCAACACCCAGCTGCACCAGGCGCTCAAGAACATCGCCAAGAACCGCGAGCTCGTGTCCGTGACGACGCCGAATGCGGCCAACGCGATGCGTCCCGCGCTCTCGCTGCACGACCCATACGTCAGCGGCAGCGCGCCGTTCGGTCGCTCCACAGAGCTCAACGGCTGGGATCTCGAGAAGAAGATGGTCGCGCTGCAGGAAGTCTGCGATCTGCTGCAGCGCCCGTTCTTCTTCTACGCGGACTGGGCGACCCAGGCGGCGGCGACCGCTAGAAATGCGCCCGTGCCGCTCGAGAAGCGCATGAACTACATGTCGTACTTCAGCAAGACGCTGCCGCTGCAGCTCGGGCAAACGACGCTGCTGGATCTCTGGTACGTGCGCACTTGCATGGGCGAATGACTGACAACGACGAATGTATTAATGCCTCGTGCAATGAAATGCTACTGTAGGGACTATGTGATGGATATGTGCGACCACGTGCCTGTTCGCAACCGATGCCGGTCGCTCTACCTGCATGTGGCGGTGTGCATCTGCCGCCGCGTGGAGTTCATCGAAGGATACGAGCTGGACGACGAAAAGATCCACGTGGACAAAGAAGGTTCGTTGGGTCATGCATGGGGCTATGCCTACACAAATTCTATTGTGCCTTCTTAGCATATCTAACGCATTATGATCACATTGTTTGTATTCTCTGCAGTCAATGAGCGGTACCACAAGCTGCTCATCCGATGCGTCCAGTTCTGCGCCTCGAAGCTCACAAAGTCGCGCTTTCTATCGGACGACCACAAGTTCTTCACCGCGCATATCTACACGGCGCTCTTCTTCCGCTTCCCGTCGTCGACGTCCCAGCTCATCACTGCCATTCTGGACACGACGGCGACCCTCGAGCGCACACAGGACCCCGACCAAGAGGACACTAGCAGAACGCCGCCCACGTCACCAGAAACAACAACCAGAAAGCCGCAGACGGTGGTGGTCTCTGCAGGTAAACGCCCACAAAGAAAATCGACGCTGCGCGGATACCGCAGTCCACGGGGTCATTGCCGCCACTGGAATGCGCTGCCGAGTGCCGATGGAGAGAAAGAAAGCGAGGGACCAAATGGAAGAGAAGATGAAGAAGAACGAGAAAGAGGTGATGACGATAGAGACGGTCGTATCGCCAGTGCAAAGCTCAAGGCGTTTGATGCGTTCACGTTCTACAAGAAGAACCGCGGCACGGACGATCTTCTCCAGGGCTCGTCAAGTCAATTCAAGAAAGGTGCGCGGTCGGTCGAGGCGTCTCTGGAGCTCGCATTCCAGCGGGTACACAAACAGCACGATTTCAGTATACCATCGAAATTGGTTCTAAAAACTGACAACTTTATGCGTATGTTTGTGCGTGTGTAGATGATGGACGATGCGAGCGAGCAGCAAGAAACCAAGTTCTTTGACCAGCTGCCGCTGCTCTACCTGGGCAACGTGACTCAGCAGAGCGTGTTTGAGAGCATTGGGGTCTCACAGGAAGATTTCCTCGACGAGGCGCTGGAGCCATTCATCGACCGACTGATCACACCAGGGAGAGACGACTTGATTGCTGTCACTTTCGTCGCCACGTTCCTCAGTGACGTGTCGTCCTGGTGCTCACACAGGAAAGAGTATTCGCAGCCATCCAACAGTCACAACAACAACAACAACAACAATGGCAGCACGAGCACCTACAACAGCATCCTGTGGCACTGCATCCCGGGCTACTTCTCGCTCATCCGACTGTTCCTCGCTGTCTTCCAGCTCATGTGCCAGCGGCGTCCGCGCATGGCAGCGATGCCACCGGGACCAGCATCGGTTGGTCGTATTCTGTCCATTGTTGAAGGACACGCTGCCGCGGCGGATGTGGACCCGTGGCTGTCCTACTGGTCTGGACGCGAAGTCGAGACTGTGCTCGAAGCTGCAGGCGAAGTGCTCAAGAACGAGTACTTGGCGAACGTGCTCGTGAAGATCGTGCTCGAGACCACCAACATGCACGACCCCGTGAGCGTCAACTACTCGTTTGGGGTCTTGCAGCGCGTGCTCGAAGTCGCTGCCAAGAGCGCATCGACCCGCTCGGCGGGTGAATCAATTTCAGCAAGTTCATCGGCAGCAGCTTCAGCGAATACGGACAAGGGCAATGGGAAAGCGCGGAATCGCCACCATCGCCTCTCGGAAAAATTTGACGACGAGTACTTTTTGGGGATCATGCGAAGAGCGCTTCAGTCGGCTCACGTCCAGATTCTGCTCAAAGTGCTCACGTGTTTGTACAATTCCATCGGTGAGTTGTATGGCATTTTCCCTGTTTCTTGTTGTCGGACTGTGCTTGGCTTGCTAATTGTGTGTGTGTGTGTGTGTTATGGGGAATAACCCAGATTTCTTGCCTGCAAACGTCCGCAAGCGCGTCATTGGCGAGCTGATCTTGCGCGAGAACTTCTTCCGATTCTTCATGCACTGGAACGAAGAGGTACGCTATACACAGTGCATGTTTGCCCCATTGTGTCTCTTACCCGGCTGACCATTTTCTTACTTATCCTTGCATGATCAGATCCGAAAGATCTTTAGCTACATCATCGTGTTCAAGACGTCGATCTCGAATCGGCTGGATCTGCCGTGCGCCTCGGACCGCATCCTTCTCGCACACAGTCCGTATTTTGAAGCAAGCGCAGCGGGGTCGTCATCATTATCGTCACCGCTGTCGTCCTCCTCCTCGGTGTCGTCCCCGTCGTCGTTTGGGTACTGGGCTCACTTGAGCGACATTGCGCAGTCGATGCTCCGAGTCAGCGGCGGCTTCGGCGCGAACGACATGTCCTCCGACGCGGCGGAGAAGAAAGGCGCGAGCGCGCTCAAGCGACTCGTTGCGTGGGACGACAGCGCGCGCCTGAGAAAGAGTCGATCCGGTGCGCACGACGTGCTCTTTCGCGACTCGCTCGTGAACGAAGAGCTCTCGGTGGATCTCTCGATCGGTAGCAAGCTGGACGCGCTGTTTAAGATGATCGCGGACCAGATGAACCACCACCGGAGCTATTTCCCAAAGGAGCTCGAGACGTACGTCGAGCGTGGACTCGCGCAGTACGTTACAGTGCTCCTGGAGTACTACGAGACGGCGTTCGAGAACCTGAACAGCAAGCCGAGCGCGCCGACGCTCGCGTTCACGATCACGACGCCTGTATTCACAGACTGAGGACTTTCCAAGCCAACAGCCAGCTCACTTCATCTTTATAAAAGCGTACACATATATTTATTTTCTTCACCTTCACCCTCGTTGACAAAAGTTTGTAGCTCTTGGATTTCTTGCTGTTGTTGTTTGTTTGTTTGTTACACTTGCGCGTAGAGGCTGAGCTGTCGATACATTTGCTTGGCGCTGTACACGGTCACAGTTGCGCCAGCTATTGCGTGTGTCATAACAACGAGAGCAAGCACACGACACACACAATTGGGGCTTGTTAGCGAGTCACAGAGTGGGGAGCTAATGCAACAGGAGGGCGTACCGTGGAGCGGCTCGGTCGTGAACATGCGCATTTCGCCGCTTCGCACGCGCTTCCACTCGCGCTTGCGGCGCTCGAAGAGGTTCTCGTGCTCTTTCTTGTCGGCGGCGCGGCCTGTTCAAGCACAAAACAAACAAGCAAGCAAAACAAACAAGCAAACAAGTTGTTAGCCACACAAGCAACAGCTCAAATCGAATGTGAATAAGCCTGACGGGAGAGACCCACTCGGGTGGTCTTGCTTGCGCTTGTGCGTTGTCCGGCACGAGTTTGCCTGTGAAATAAACGTGGGCATAATGTGGTAAGCTACTGTTAGTAGGGCCTTGAAAGGTTAGCTAGAGAGCCACGAAGCAGCAGCAGTCAGTCAGTCGTACCGCGGCGTTCATTTGCAGCAGCTTGCGCCGCATCTCGCGGTCAAGCGCCTGTTCCACGAAAGCTTTGAGCCACCACTATACACACACAAATGCGCAATTAGTACGTACTCATCCATCGTACCTCCATCGTTACAACCCGCATATATATGCTCACGCACACACGCTACATACCCTTGCGTCCATGTTGCGCAGCTCGTACTTCTTGGTCTTGAGGTGCTGCTCGATGAACGCGTCGTCGCGCAGCTTCTGCTGCTCGCCGCGCTCCAGCACGCTGTGCACAAACTCGCGCAGCGGCGCGTACACGCCCTGCTTGAGCTCGGGGCACTCGCTCAGCTCCATGAACTCAAACACCTGGGTCTGCAGCACGAGCGGCTCCACCTGGGCCGCGATCTCGCCGTCCACGGTGACCGTGACGATGTGCACGCCGGCGTTCTCGAGATGCAGGTCCTGCACGTAGTAGACGCCGTTGCGGAAGCACGTCTGCACGCGGCTGCTGAAGATCTGCTTGTGATCGTTCTTGATCGTCACGCACACGGCGCCGATCTGGCGCGACTTGAGCACGCTGGTCTTGCCCTTCTTGGTCGCCGTCACGTAGAAGCCCAGGTACCGGAAGATCGCGTAGCGCAGCGGGATGCGCTCCGGCAGCAGCTCCGACCACTGGTCCGCCACGGGGAAGAGCCGGTAGCCGTCCGCGAGCGGCTCCTGCAGCCGCAGCACCACGGGCTTCATGTGTTTCATCCTCGCTCGAGCTTTGGGTGTTGGCAGAGATGAGATGCGTGCAACTGCCAGCTTTCAAAAACGGAAATGGAAGCGCGCGAAATGATCAAACGCACAAAGCGTTTTATGGTGTGGAAAACACATTTTATACCGCACAGTGAAGCTCCTCAAGCATTATGTCGTTCTGTCCCCACTGTCAACTAACCGTGCAGCTATTAGCACGCTTAGTGTACCTGCGCACATTGTGTACATATTCTAAACCCTACTGCCTCAATGAGGCGAGGTTTTTTGAAAACCTCAGCAAAAAAGTTGAATGCCTTCAAAAAGCCTCTTTTCAAAACCCTATCCCGCTCGCAAACCCTGCTTAAAACGCGGCGTTTACCTCTCTCCATCCCTTAAAAGTCACAGTCAAATGCGCCTTCTTTGTCACCAAACGTCACATTTTCCCGCCAAACCATACAAAACAACAGAGCTTTCGCAAATCCGCAAAAATGGAACCGTGAGCTAGAGTCTGCCCCTACCCTCGATTCTCACACCCAATTTACCCCAAATCCGATACTTTCCTAATACAGAAGGCAATTTGCCTGTGAATCTCACCCGATATAGAGAGGCTTCGAGGAACCTGTCGTTTTTGTGCAAAGTCCGACCAAAAAGCGTTGCTTCGGTGGCGATATTTCTGTCACTACGGTGGCCTCTCTTTGGCTTTTTTCTCACACCCAAAATCGCCATCATCAAGTTCATTTTCGTTCGAAGCGCCTGAAGCGGAGAAGAGCCGAGGCGCGACCGCGAATGCGCCGCAAGGACGACGGCGACGGCGACGGCGCTCGCCACCACCACGCGCGTCCCTCTGAGGAGCGCCAGAGACGCGTCGACTGGCGCGCCAACTACCTGCAGGCAAAGGTGCGTCTCGTATGTGCCGTGCTTTGGGTGTGCCTTGCGCGCGCAATACAGAGTGCTTCGTCGCTTGCGATGTTGTTCAGCCAAGGAAACCATGGCCTGTTTGTTGGCGATATGTGCTTTATATGTATAGAGAAAGATGGCGCATACTGCGCTGCATTGTGTGTATGTCCGCATGGAAACTATCAAGCGTGTGCGCGCACGAGCTCCTGGTAATCTATTTCTGACTGTGCTGCATGGCGAATGCTGCTTGCTGCTGGATGAACACAGGACGAGCTGGCGCTGGCGACGTACGAGGCGCAGAAGTGGAAGGAAAAGTACATGGCGGAGAAGCAGCGCCGGCGCACCATCGCGAAGAGCCTGATCGACCTCATGGTCGTGCACGAGCGGCGCTCACCCACCACGGAGAACAGCTCGGCGCGGCACTCGGCGTCCTCGGCGTTCAGCGACTTGGACCACATCGGCGGCATTCTGAGCCCCACGCTCTCGTCGTTCGACTTTGATGATGACGACGATGAAGACGACGAAGGTGATGATGGATTCTCCAGTGAGGGTAGTGGCGACGGCGCGAACGGCTACGTTGACGGCGGCAATCACGAAGCAACGTCCCCCGTGTACAGCTACAGATCGAGTATCGGCTCGTATCCGAGCCCCTCGGCAGTGAGCGCCATGCAGGAAAGCGACATCTTTAACGAGTCGCCGCTGATCGCACGCGGCTCAGTCAGGAGAGCCAGCAGCACCAGAGTGCGTGCGAACCGCTCGTCAACCACGGGCTCGCTGCGGGAGTCGATCCGGTCTGTAAGCAACAGACGAGACGACGCGAGCGGAGTCCAGACCGCGCCTCCGCAGAGCCTCATCTACCGTATGATGTACTCAAAGTCATCATCGCGCGACCTCTGGCAGGCGCGCGCACACCCCGCCAAGTTCAGCACCATCGCACGCTCGCTCTTGTTCTCGATGCACCTGCGGAAAGAGCGCGTCTTCGAGAACTTTTTCGTCGTGGGGCTCACAATCGGAGCTGCTGAGCGCGCGCATGCGGCGAAGAAAGTGTCGGGGTTCGCTGGATTCTGGAAACCGCGTGTGCTGTTTGAGTATCCTCATGTACGCAGATCGCGTTGAGAGGTATCGAGTGAGTACTTGAGTGATGTACTAACTGATTTGAATGGTTGCATCCATGCACAACAGAAAGCAAGCGGGGTTCCAGACGGCGCGGTGGCGGACTTTTGCTTTCCTCAGGGCGTGCCGATCACAAAGTGCAAGCCGCACCAGACTGCGGTGCTGAATGGCGCAGTGGTATCAATGTGGTCGACAGACGCCGAGCAGCTCCAAAAGCACACGCTTGACGTACGTGGAATCATAACTTCAACTTGGAACAGATGGTTTGAGCGGTTGGTGAAGAAAGGACGACTGATGAAACGTACCTTTTATGTGCACAATTGTAGCCATTTCGTACAAGTGGGTACACTTTCCAGCTCACTGGCGCCAAAGGAGAGATCCTGCATGGCTTCTGCGTCGCTGTGCTGGGCAATTTGATCGAGCGATCCGACTCTGTCCAACCAGGAAGTGGCAAGTCTGGTGGTGGTGGTGGCGGCTCTGCAACAACAGGTTCCCAGTCCTCGAGTAAGCCGCTGAGTCCGCGAGTCGACTGGTCACGAGCGAGTTGCCCCAGGTTCTCTTCGAACGACGACTCGTTCTTGAATCGACAGGGAACACTGAAACGAGACAGCACGAAAAGCCCAGAGGACGATGGTGGCGATGCAGAGCAGAGTCTCTTGGCGCCAGTCTGCTACTGCTTCACGAGCAAGTTCCCGTTCTATCGACTCCACTACACGGTAAGGAGAGACTCATAATCGTTTGCGGAACAGGAATTCAGCAGTCGAGACTAACGAAATGGCGACTTCAATGTTGTGTGCAGCTGCTCCGGATGATTGTAGAAAACGAAGTCAGACAACGACTCGAGGCAGCATCTTCCGAGAAGACATGCTCGACGCGTCAAACGGAAGAGTTTGAGATCCTGCTGCGGTCGAACGTTGATCTGGACGTGCAGTTTGCGATCTGCCATCGAGAGAATCCGAACGTCAGCGACACAAAGTCCTCGAACCTGTTGCCCAACAACTCTGGACTCGGTTCAATCGCGTCGTCGGTGCGTGTGTCAGCCGACAATCGCGTGGTGCTCAGCGAAGATGTGACCATCCGCACATCCTCATCAGCCGCCAACCACAGAGATAGTGGAGCAAGTCGACTTCGAAAGAGCCACAGCTCGGACGACATTGGCACTGTTCTGACTGTGAATGGACTGATTGTGGAGAAGCCCATTGTGGAGAAGATCCTGGAGACTTGCCCAGAAGAGTACAAAGAGGTCCAAGTCGGCGATGTGCTTGAAGCGATTGACGGCATCGCTACAGGTGCGAATTTCGAAAGGAACGACTTTTTGGTAGCGTGCGACACGTCTGACAGCATTTTCCTTTTGTTATTTGTTTTGCTGTTATTCACGACAGCTTCGATCGGATTTGAAGGCGCGATGGAGTTGCTGCGAACATGTGAGCGTCCAGTGAAGCTGCGGTTCCTGAGATCGCACTCAGCGCATTCGCCACGGAAGAAAACGCAACCTCCGAACCGATTCCTGTCCTCAAGCTCCGTTGACGTACGTTTTGAGTCGTGTTTCCAGTTTTTTTCACTTCCCATGCCGATTCATCTACTTGTTTTGCTGAATGATCTTCTCGTTCGTATGATCCCCGTATTAGATCCTGCACCGTGCCTACGGAATGAAGATCGGAGAACCGGGTCACTGGTCCGCGACGAGGTTCCCAAATTTTGATGTCGAGTACCAGGTGAGAACAAATCGGTCTTGAGAGTACCTGACGTTCAACCGCGTTGAAGGATCTTACGAATTGTGTGTCAAACTTGCATTTGTAGCTACCGAAACGACACGCAGACAGATGGACATGCGGCGTTGTGCTGCGGTATTTGAACCCCGAGAGTGTCGTGAAGATCATCGCGCACCTTTTGCTGGAGAAGCAGGTGACCATCATGGGCGAGAGTCCCGCCAAGGTCACAGCTGTCTGCACGGCGTTCATGCTGCTCCTCGCGCCGTTCCAGTGGCAGGTAAGAATAGCAAGGAGAAGCTTAGCGTATTGCTGTAAATGATGCTCCTCTCTAACTTCGTTGTGTCCTTCTGTCTGTCAGTCGACCTACATCCCACTGC
>JAADVK010001260.1:0-10239 GCA_023334975.1 Globisporangium sylvaticum
TCGGCATATCTCGACGTTGAACCGCAAGAAAGGATTCATACAGGCAAACTCACGTTCACGCCGGCAGAGAACAGCGCGCCGCAATCATTTCCAAAGGCGGCAAGTTGAAACCCGAGCATTTCTCGAGAGAAGCCGCTCGAACCCCGTCGCTCACGCACTACGCAGAACACAGGGTATATTTTGCTCAAAGTAGTGTGTTGACCAAGTCGTTCACGCTCAGTTTGATATCGAGGCATCACTACTCTGTCCCGCTGACTCTTCTTCCTGGGTGTAGCTACGGACTGGTGAGTACGCAGCTGAGGACTGAAATCGGGCTTGCACGAGCGTGAGCACGGCGTCGCTGACGCGGTCCAAGTCCCTTCGGAGCGCAAACAGCGTTTCTTCAGGCAAGTTGTGGTGCTGTGAGCTGTGGAACTTGGCTTGCACCCACCTGGTGAGCACCACCACCTCCTGTTGTTGTCCACCGTCGCTTCCTAGCTGGTCGCCCATTGGCTTTGACGGTAGGCGGTACGATTTCACCATGTACGCTACAGTGACGTCGTCACGCAAGCGTTCGCTGGGGCGATACGGGTACAGCTCGTCTTCGTCCACAAAGTCGATCGTCATCACCCCTTCGTCGCTCTGTTCCGCGCCTAAATCGGGGGAGTAGGGTGGCGCCAGATGGTCTCTCGCTGGTGTGTACTCGCAAAAGATCGCGTTGTTGGTCTCGACGTCGACGCCAAACTCCTTCTTCAAGAACACGAACCGGTTCTGCGAGACGCTCTCGTCGCCCGTCTCGGTCTCCTCGCGCACGATGACGTCGCCGTTCACCTCCGCTGTGCTCATTTCCACGTTCAGAAAGTGGAACAGCACCGCGTCGTACACCTGCTTGACGCTCGAGGCGTTGTAGAGCGGCACCACGTCGAGCTTGGAGGCACAGACGTTCCCGTCTGCGGTCTCGAACTGGTTCGTGTCGGAGAACCGCTTGGTCATGTCGAGGTACTGCGTGCGCCGTTCGAGGAACTGTCTCGCGCAGTAGATCTTCTGGGGCTTGATCGAAAGCAGGAACGCGCGGCGCTCGATGGTATCTGAGCCGAGGCAGATCGTACTTGATAGAGGGCTCAGCAAGTGCTCGCTCTTGTACAATTGGCGCAAGCAAAGCCCGATTAGAGAGAGAGAGAGAGAGAGAGATACGTAGCCATGGACACTCGAAGGGGGCTATACTGTGAAGGAATGAAGGAATGTACGCACCATATCCACCGCCATCGCGGACTTGAGTCCCGCGACCAGGTACCTCTGGTTGCGCAGAAACTCGCGCAGTAGTGCGTTCTCGAGCACTAGCTGGTAGAGGTTTCCCTGCCGGTCGCTGGCTCCCGTGGCCTGGAACCGGAGCAACTCGACCTGGTGCTCCAGGTCCTTGGTCTCCTGTTGCAGCGACTCGATCTGTTCCTGTGTGAAAGTAGGTATAGTAACGTAAAGATCAATAACAGCACGGGTGATGCCTGCAGTGGGTGTATCAAAGTAGCTCGTACCCTGCGCACTTCGGTTGTGCGTGGTCTCCGCTTGGGTGGTTCTCTGGCGGGCGAATGGCTTGCGACGTCCGAGGGGCTCATGACGGCGTCGTCCCAGGCATCCACTGCCATTATTGCTATGGAGGCGCTTGTCGTGTTGCTGGGGGCTCGACGGCTTTTCCACAACTGCTGCTGGTGCACGCCACCACGAGATCCACGAGATCCACGAGATCCACGAGATGAGCGGATGGTTGATTGTGGTAAGGATCTCTGATAAGCATGATGACGGCGGGGTTTACGCAATCATGCAAAATGCATTCATTCACATTCCTGTACTCGGTAATGGAATGAGAGTGTACCTATACCGAATGAACCAGCAACGCGTGCCTGTCTGAGAGGAGAGGGCGTCCCAGTTACAATAGTAATAGCTGCTCTCAGATGCTGCTTCATGGGAGACCCACATCCACTGCTATTTCGTAAATCCATACACACAGCACGCATTCATACATGCAAAACTGGGGGTTGTTGAGACACGAGCATGTCTCGCACAGCCGTGAGAATCGCGTCGTTCACGCGGTCGATCGCGGCGCGGAGGTCCACGAGTCGGTCATCGCGAATCGCGAGGTTGCCGCAGTGGAGCCTGGCTTGTACCCAGCGGGTCAGCACGACCACCTGCTTCCTGGGCTTCTCTGCTTCCAAAGTACTGGTGTCTGGGCCTGGATTGCCGGAAGTGGTGGTACTCCCATGCTGCTGCTGTTGGTTCCCAGCTACCACCGGAGAAGGCGACTCGAGGTTGTGCAGCTGAACCATAAAGATGTTGGTCAGGTCGTCGCGCACGCGGCTGCCTGTGCGGTACGGGTACATGAGGTCTTCGTCCACAAAGTCCGTCACGATCAGTCCTTCCTCCTCGCTGGCGGAGGTTGGACCGCTCTTCCCCCACGGAACCTGGCCCTTCTTAGCTCTTGTGGCAGGTGTTGGTAATTGAGGAGTGTACTCGGAGAAGATGACGTTGTTCGTCTCGACCTCGACGCCATGCTTCTGGGCGAAGACGAGGCGGTGGTGCGAAACGCTCTCGTCACCTGTGTCGGCTTCCTCGCGCACCACAACGTCTCCGTAGATTTCCGCGGTGCAGATCTCCAGGTTCAGGACGTAGTACACAAGCGCGTCGTACACCTGCTTGACGCTCTTCGCGTCGTAGAGAGGGATGACGTCAAACTTCGAAGCGCACATATCGCCATCCGCGGACTTGAAGCGTGTGGATTCCGAAAATGGTTTGGTCGGATCCATGAACTGCGTCCGCTTTTCCAGGAACTTTCGGGCTTCAAAGAGCTTCTTGCGCTTCATAACGATCAGCTTGGCGCGCCGCTGTTCCTGGTCGGTTCCAAGGTAGATGCCGCTGGACACTGGACTCGGCATGTGTTCGCTCTACGGAAGTGTCCAACAAACACACACAACTAAGCTTCAGGGTCAGCATCTTGGTTTGAGAACACCCTCGACAAGCCCACGCACCGTATCGGCAGCCATCACAGCCTTGAGACCCGCGATCGCGTATTGCTGATTGCGCATAGTTTCCCGAAGCAGGTTGTTGGAGATCTCGCGCTGGCCGAGCTGCGACTGGTCGAGCAGCCCCATGCGATGCCGGAAGAACTCCAGCTTGGACTCCAGGTACTTGGCTTTCTTGCTCAGCATCTCGATCTCTCCCTGATTTGCAAAAACAAGAAAACGAGCATAGTGTGATTCCAAACCAGCAGCATTAAACACGTGTGTGAAAGTCGTGCGAGGGCTTCCAGTCTCGCCAACTCACACGCACAATACTGGGAACCTCCCAGTTATTGGTGGCGTGACCTCTCACCAATGTAAGAGGTACTCTAACAGAACAAATTACTCACTACTACCTTGCGCACATCAGCTGTTCGATTGCGGCGTTTGGGACGCTTGGCAGGCTGTCCTGGGGCGTCGCTGGGTGCGTCCACGTCTGCACTGGCACCTGCGGTAGGGCTGGCATCGCTGCTACCACCCGTGGACTTCTCGGGGACGCCCCACCCGCTCGGTCGCGAGGCCATCAACGCCTCCAGAACGACCTTCTTCTTCAAGTGAATGGTGCTCTTCGACTGTCCAAGGTGACACGCAATGGATTTGTCTCACCACCTCCGTTATTGAGCTTCATCTTTTTCTTCAGTTGATATTTATGTTATTTTTATAAAGGTAATTAAATGTTCATGTTACCTATTTGTCTCTCTATGCAGTATAAAAAGGTGAGCTGCGATGGAATGGTGTGTGTCTCTCTCTAGGGCTTTACCCCTTGAAGCCCTTGGACTCCTGCCTCCCCACTCTACTCACGGAGACGCCATGGTTCGGATTGACGCGCAGACGGCGTTCAGCAGCGCCGCGTTCGCGCGGTTCGAGTCCTCCGTGAGCTCCACGAGCTGGCCTTCCGGGATCTCGAACTCGCACTTGTGCAGCTTGGACTGGACCCACCTGGTGAGCACGACCACGGGCTTGACGTCCATCGAGGTCTCACCGCCACCGCTCATTTCGTTCTGACCGAAACCCGGAGCGGTGGCGCACACCTTGATCGTCGTGATGCACGTCATGTCCTTGCGCACGCGCTCCTGGGGACGGTACGGGTACAAGTCGTCCTTGTCGACAAAGTCGCTGACGAAGATCGCTTCCTCCATGGGCTCCAAGCCTTGGTACTGCTGTTGCTGCTGCTTGTACTCGGAGAAGAGCACAGAGTTGGACTCGACAGCGATCCCGTCGCGGTTGAAGCGCACGAGTCGATGCTGCGAGGCGCTCTCGTCGCCGGTGTCGTCTTCCTCGCGCATCGTGACGTCGCCGAAGAGATCCGCCATGCAGTTCCCCAGGTTGAACCAGTTGAAGAGCACGGCGTCGTAGACCTGCTTGGCGCTCTTCGCCTGGCGCAGCGGGAAGATGTCGAAAGTGACAGCAAAAGTGTCACCGTGGTCGTTTTGGAATCGCGTGGACTCGGAGAAGCGCGTAGCTGGGGAGTTGAACTGCGTGCGTTTCTCCATGAACCGCGCTCCGTCGTGTAGCTGCTGGTACCGCATCGCTTCGAGCGTCGCGCGGCGCTGGGTCGGGTCGCTTCCAAGGTGGATCGCCGTTGAAACCGGACTCAACACGTGCTCGCTCTGTGTTCAAACATGGCAGAAGAATGGCAGTTTGTACCGGTACAATACTATCCTGTCTGGTTGAACGTACTCGCAATCGAACTTACGGTGTCTCTCGCGATGTTCGATTTCAGTCCCGCGACGAGGTACTGCTGGTTCCTCAGCACCTCGCGGAGCATGATGTTGTTGATGGTCTGCTGCGCGATGCTCTGCTCATTGGGAATCCCCGCGCGGTGCTTGAGGTAGTCGAGCTTGGCTTCCAGGAACTGGATCTGCTTTGCGAGCGTATCCATTTCGTCCTGCAATCAGAAGTGAATGGATGTGAGCCTAGAGTACTGTAGGTGTTAGCACGCAGTATACCAACCAGTCGATTGCGCATCAAGTTGTACCTTGCGCTGCTCGTAGGTTCGCTTTCGCTGGGTGGTTTTCGCTGGCGAGCCATTAGCAGGCGTCGCCTCTTCTTCAGCATCTCGGGGTGCAAACAGTTCGAGGTACTCGGTGGCATCGTAGTTCATCGCAGCCGCCGTCTCATTCAGCGGGAGCGGCTCGCCCTCCGAGAATGCGAACTCGTCGGAGCTGTTCTGCCCCGCGAAGGCGTAATTCTCGAGGTGCTCAAATCTGTCCATGGTGTCACTGTGTTGATGTACCGACGAACGGGAACTTTCAATTGTGAGCCTGCCCCTCATCCAGATGTTTCGCAAGTCGCACATGGCGCCATGTACAGTGCACTTGTCATATCGGATGCGCCTGTTGTCGTTGTTTACCGTTTGCTATGTGGGTATGCGAATCGCAATGCGCAGAGAACGAGTTCACGTCCCATGTCGCGCTCCATGCAAAATGCGACTTGCCCCGGCCGTCTCGCCGCCGTCACCACCGCCATTATTGGACCCGGTGCAGTTCAGTTGGCTCGCCATTGCTGCTGCTGGGCTCATTGCATCGAGTGAGAAGCACGCGAATGATGACCAATCGTGTGATTATGAAGCCTGTCCTGGCACTCGTCATTCTCGATAGCCCACAAAAATCCATTTGTCAACTCACTAGACGCACACACACTCTTTCCAACTTCAACTATTCTACTAAATAGGCTTTGTTTCGGTTCATTTGTCTATTTTGTAGTGCGCGATTTGAGACACGCTCACCTCATTTATGCTGTGTAATAGGCTTTCTCTCTGACTCACATGACCCCGTAAACACCCCAAAACTGGGAAGATTACGATCCAGTAAACCAGTGGACACTTTTGCCGGTGGTCGGCCACGTCACATGGACAGTTGCACGTCTTGGCGCCACCGTAATCGCAGCTTGCCGAGTGTCTCGCTTGCCTCTGCTAGTAGAATGCCATGCAACAGCGCAGAGCAACAGCCAGCTTCCATTAAATTGCCAGGAGCGTGTATCAAAGCGTGTCGTTCCACCCTCCGTCTGTCTGTCTTACGGCTCCTTCTTCGTCATCTCAGAGCCGTCCGTCCGTCCACCTCTTTCAGCTTGAACAATTGAAGCGCAACGAGGTGCAGGTTTCGATTGTGCGCGAAGGCGAGCGAGCAAAAGTGATGCTCCGCACTTTTGAAATCGCTGCGTAAGCGGTCGAGGGGGGTTCGGTGAGTTTACGACTAATCCCCTCGACGGCGGAACACGCAGACGAAAAGGGGGGAATGTCGATGGCCGCTCGTCCGAGCGAACTACAATATCAACAAGAAGCACTCGAGCGACCGGCATCGACGCTTCCAGCATCACTTGGCATATTTCAAACAACTGGAATTGTCTATTTGATGGCAGTACAGCAGCAGCTTCATCCATCAAGTGGTGTCGCAAATGTCCAAGGCGGCGGTTGGTGGTGTTCACTGCAGTGATGGAATATGCCAAGGAATCGCGGTGAAGACATCAGGTTGACGCCGTCCTGCTACTGCACGTCCAATGGACTTCTAGCGCTTTTCGGTATGACCGCACCGAGTTTCAAGTCCAAATTGCGCCAGGAGGTTGGCTATTCTTGCAGGATCGAGTTGTGAATTTGGTAAACCTTTTTCTTTCAAGTTGCCACTGTGGTTACTACATACGTTTACGCTGCTCTTATCAATGTGTTGCCACCGCTGTATTCTATGTAGAGCTGCCAGGGAATGATGACACAGGATCCTTCTCTCATCACTCTCTACTAACCCTTGTTGGTCAGTGCGAGGCATTTTGCAAACTTGACCACCTCGAGTGGCGACTAAGCGTCAAGCACGTTCTGGACAACCAAGTGAGCTCATGGCGATCCACTTTTAGCGCTGAACAATGTTTTGACAACGCAAATAGCTCCAACCTCAATCGTTTGGCGAGCACTTTTAGATCTCGACAAGCACCATAGATGCCGTCAGCATCACATCACTCCATTTCCCTCACGACAGCGCTCTCAGAAGCCACGCAGGACAACCACACAGTAGCTTGCCATCACTGTAAAGAACGGATTAGATCATGTCGATGAGCGGGGTGCACGCACTCCAGCGAGAGCAGCTGCAGGCATTGTCCGCTGTAACCTACAGTCGACGTGGTGATGATGCCGGTTTCGTTGACGAGCTCATCGAAGCAACTCACAAACGCCAGCGTGAAACTCGAGATCAAATCTTCAGCAACAACCTGCCGTTCTCGTGGCTGCGTTTCCTCTGCGGCTTTGCGTCGCTGGCGCTCGTGTGCTCCGATGTGCCGCGATCTGGACTGGGGTTCCGCGATTTCTCGTCAAAGTTCCTGATGGTCGAGCCTGATGTGCTGCAATCCTTCGGTCCGTGGTACTACTCGGTGCAGAAATTGACCAAGGCAACCGCGAGCAATGCCACGGGAAAAGTCTGGAGCTACAAATACGACAGCACGTCCGTCAGTTGGAGAGCATTCGCTGAATTCTACCAGCGTGGCACATTCCCACCTTGCATCATGTATCGAGAGCGCTGTGCTGGAGAGACTCTGTCTGGAACCACTGTCTTCAGCATGCTTGACTCGATCGCGAATGCGACGTCAGAGTATGGAAAGCGCAAATTTCGGAGCCATAAGAGCACCTCCACCTCCAGGAGCTACCAAGCAGAGCCCGTGAACGTGACTCTGCGAACCGAGAGCTACTACTTCATCCCCGCCGCTCAAACCGTCGACGATTCCACCCAAAACCTCGCTGCAATCGTTCCACAAGAGGTTCGTGTCGTTAAAAAACTGAGCTTGAAGCTGTCACAGGTTCGCGATTTCGTATCGGGCACCATCACCGCCATCTCACCGACGGTCCTCATGAGCGCCAGCGCGTTTGAGTTGCTTCAATCCCAAATGGAGAAGCTGCACCACCGAGAGGACGCCCACGATGCCAATGTGGCGCTGATCAATCTCGTCTGCATGAGCGATCCACTCTACCACTTGTGCTACATCCGCGCTGGTGGCGGCGTCTGGCTCGGTTACTACCAGTCGACTCGAAACCCGCAGAAAGTGCTGCTGCTCCCGCGAGACGCTGTCACCGACTACAACACGGAGACGCAGGGCTTGAGATTGCTCGGCTACGTTCGCTCCTCCCGCTTGAAGTGGTCGCAGGTGATCCACTGTGGCTGAAGAGCGAAAGAAGCCGCACTACGTTGTTTTTTGTCGCACCTGGAGCCAGCGGGTGTGATCGATGCTGAAATGAGATTGTTGGCTGGCATAGTTCGATGTCACTCGTTCACCTCTTGTTTCGCCACGTGCGAGCAGCTTCGATCTTCCTCACGCCACGCCAGCATTCTCAGGTCGACAGCATTCTACTCAAACCAAGATTCACAGCACAAGTCCACGTCAATTAGCAAAGGAGTGTCGTATTCAAGTCAAGCGCCATCAACGTCATGGTTGAATGCAAATACCTGGCACCGCGAGTGACCGAGGGGCTGACAAGATTGAGCTCTCCGTTGTGCCGCTGCTTCATATATTCCACGTCCGATGGCATCACTTTCCACACTCCCGTGACACCACAGACTCTGCAGGTACTACTGCTGGAAGCTTGGTGGACTGCTCCAGCTGCCTAGTTCAACGCCGCTGGATGGAGCACCACCCGTGCTCGATTGACGGTCCGGTCCAATCCCTCAACTCAACCGCGAGACACCACAGCACCGCCAGCAGAACTCGGTGCGCTGTCCTCATTCCCCGCGATACACTCTGTGACGGATCAAATCTCAGTGAACTCGGTTTTCACGGCTGGCTTTTCAGTGCCATGAAATGCACCTAGAATACGCTCATTTATCTCCCCCAATCGCCGCATTTCTGTCAGATTTCGGAGCACTGATGATGCGCTGAACTGCTTCCGCGAGGTTGATAATACCTGCGTTCTCAGAGGAGTTGCTGCCATTTGAATGTGAGGCTTGGCTCCGCGCATTCAGCGCCACTGCTTCAATCCTGGCGAGCAGCTCGTAGTAGTAGTCGATATCATCTCGCAGGCTGTCCATCTTGAGCTTCATGCGCGCGTTGTCTCGCGTCAGGTCCTGCTCGAGGCATCTGCCGACTTTGATCTCCTGCTGTAGTCGCAGCCGCGTGTCTTCGTAGCTGTCCGTGGAGGAAGACGACTGGGACGTCGACCGCATGCCATAGCTGACGTCCGACAGCGTGTCAGAATAACGATCCTGATGTGCGTCACCACCGAAATCACCCGTATCGCCGTCATCATCATCACCACCACCGCCATCTGCTGATACAGGTACTCGTCTGGGCTCGTCGGAAAACAGCGACGTGACTGCGCGGCGCTTGGGTGGGTGCGAAGATCCGTCGCCTGTCTCGAGCGCTCGCTTCTTCCCGATATCTCGCAGCCAGTTCTTCGTCCGGAACTGCGCCAAGCGCGATGGCGTCCCATTGTCTACCGCTCGGATCCCAAATGCCCGGTTGCTGGACACGCTCTCTGTCGTCGACGCGACACTGGACGGCGGCTCTGCTGAGGTAAAAGACAGCGCCTGGGGCGACCCTGGCGCGCTTTCGCTCTCTTTCTGCGACCCTAACGCGAAACGAGGGATCCGCGACGACACGCTCCTGGAGAAAGACACACCAGAGGACTTGGTGAACAGCGACGACGTGCTTGCTGCTGTTGTAGGTGTTGTACACGATAGAGAAAGGAACACGTACTATCAGCCATTTGCGAAGCGGCTTCTTCTTTAGCATTCAAACGCTGATAGCTCACCTCTTTGCAGGCCGTTTGCGCCGCGGCTGGTGTCAGAATGTTGCCTGATATCGCGCGCGTCTTCCTGACTGGAGCTGAACGCGTCTCTCCGCAGCGCAGACGCGGCATCCGCGTCCGCACGCGCGCCGTTCTCTCGCTCCTTCGTCGTCATTTCCGCTTTCTATTCGCTTTTCAAAACTTGGCGCGCGCTTTCCTCGTTGCCCCTCGCAAAATTGATAAGCAACTCGCCCGAAATCGATTATGACAGGGAATATGAAATCCAGTGGAAGTCACTATTTGCAGCTCGCTCTGTCAGTATTCTAAAATCTACCCTTCCGCACTTTGATTCGTCAGAAACAATCACAATACCCATTATCATTGGATTAAAATATTTCAATATCGTCAGCGATTGGCTGAAATCATCTTCGTTGCGAAAGTGCTGGCGTCCAATGACCAAAGGGCTGCTGGCTCACCAAAAAGGCACACACACACACAAGCAGGCACACA
>JAADVK010001261.1:0-10222 GCA_023334975.1 Globisporangium sylvaticum
CGTTGTTGACGACGCTGTACTGTCGAGTAAGGGATCCTCATGCGCCGTGATGCATCAGCAATGCTGGCACCGCCCGCGATCATCGCCGCAGCGGTCGTAGTTTCCGCCAGGCGCTTTCGCAATGCCGCCACTCCTCTCTTCATATACATCCCCATGGCGCTCTCTTGCTTTTTGCTCGCTTCGTGAAAAACGATCGAGCAGCGTAGACTGTGTAGGCTGTTGGGTGGTGCCTCATAGAGGCTCAGGTGCCTCATAGTTACACATTCCGTCACGGCTCGTTATCGCCCTTAATACATGGGAACCCATACAACTGCGTGATAACGAGCCGTGACGGATGCTAAATAGGGGATGTACCAGGTGTAACCCTCTTTAAAAAACGTGTAAACCCTACAGCAAAACCCTAGACGGCTTTAGGAAATCATGGTGGTCAATGAGAAAGAGAATGAAGGAAGATTGAGTGTTTTGGAGTCCTGCGCGTCCGCACTATCAGCGGCTAGGGACCCCAGGGAAGCTACCAGGAGGTACGGACTTCACTGCAAGCGATTGGACCCCCTGATGCGTAGCTGCATTGCTACGCACTGGGGTACTTGTGCTTGGTGACTCTGTCTATCTTGAAGAGAGTACGTGCTATTGATTGATGTGTTGTACTTGCGTGAGTACGGCAAGGCTCATCTCAAATGCTACTACTTCTCTGTGATGCGCCACAACGGACTGTCCGTGAAGCTGTTCTCGCCGATTGAGAACAAGCCTGTGGCGCTGGTAAGGCATGGAGCCTCCTCTGTGCCCCATCCACTTTGTCGATTTCAATGCTATTTATTTTGACGCAATGGTCTGACGTCATGTGTACTCTGTGCAGGCGACCTGGTTTGGAGAAGACCCATCGCTGCCGGGCATCATAGCTAACGGAGTTATTGGGAGATCACACATGTGGATGGCAGGTGATAGCAATGGGCGGGCTTTTCGCGTTCAAACTACTTCAGATTTCGACTGGATTGCACAACTGGGGGACAATTCCGTGACGGATCTGTTGTTGAATCAGGAATTAATCTCCTGTGCCAACTTTTGAGGCAACCGTCAAGACGACCTGACGGACAAATGTATCTTGCTTTTTATATGAGGGGAGGACGACAGCACAGGCCGACTGGGCTGCAATTTTTCTCGCTCTCTGTCAAATGAACATCGGAACGCGGTCGTGCGAACAATGAATTTGCAGCCGACGCACCCCGACCGACTTTGGCTCACAAAATACGGCGGAGTGAGCGTGGTCGTGAAGAATCGACGGACAGAGGAAAGCTGTCAGCCACTCATTCATTGTGTAGGAAAGATCGGTCGCTGCCAACACCAACCCAACACCAACCAATCTCAATAATCGCTATGGAGCCCAAGGTACTGAAATTAACAAAAGTGGGAAAGATCAACTGGTTCGAGGAATACGGTACTGCTCACTCGCAACAACAAAAATGCTTGGACTTCAGGTTCTGCATGCGCAGGAATCAACAACTCCTAGCTTTCGGAATGCGAGGAGATCCATGGCAGAACCCCAGCAGAAACAAACAGGACACGCGACTTGCTCTCTTGCCTATCAAATCAAAACCCCACGAGTGCTGCTGTTCTGCACGGGGACACCTTTCAATCGCATTATCTGACCACATTTGCTGTTTGCGTACATGATGTCACAGATGCACAGACGCACAGAAGTCCTCCACTTCGAGAAAGTGAAAGAGAAAAAAAGCGAACGCCGAGTCAGTCAGTCGCGTTGGAAGATGATTTACACACGGGTCAAGCACATTCATATGATATCAGTTATCAGATAGCCTCAGATAGACTCACCTTCATCTTGGGAAATATCGATCCATGGTGCAGCTTCTCGCGATTTGCAACTGCACGCCTGGGCTCGCTCGGATCGTTTCTCAAATCGACAGGAGGAAGCGCAAGTCAGGATTATGGAGCCCCTTGCACTTGCATTTACCAGGATCAGTAGCAACTGCTGTCGATAGCTCTGAAAAGAGAAGCGAGCGAAGCCAGCTTGTCTGAACGCTTCAAGTTGAATGTGGCGGCGCGATAGAAAAGCCATTTGAGCACGAACGGCGTCCTCTGCGAGGTTTCTATACACACAGCGCTGCAAAGACCCTGAGCCAGACGCGAACAGAAAGAAAATGCACAAATGAAGGCAGGGACACGTTGGGCAAGGCAGGATCCGACCAGGCAGAATTGAACCGCAGCAACATAAACTATGGACAGCCAGCAATCTTCCAGCAGAGTTTCAATCGCACAGAAAACCTCCATCAGCAAGTCAAATACTCAGAACTGCGAGCACCCGTCGCATGAGATTTAAGACGTTTCTTCGCTGCTACTCCCACGCGTGCGTTGTGAGGCATGAGGGACACGCAGCGAATGCAAGCGAGTGCCTCGACAGCCTGAGCTCCAACCAAATGAGGCCCTCCCTCTTGTATCTAAAACTGACTGACTATTCATATCTTATTTGTATCATTTCGCGTAGGTATTCAGTGTAAATCTGCGTTGGTCATTGTAACTGGATTCCTGTCTCTGTTTTGACATGTTAAATGGAAACTATCTGACCAATTTCACATAATATTATATGTGAAACGGATCAGCTTTAAAAGGATCTCATGACCCAGTGCACACTCTCTGCACACGTCCGACCGTTTCCAATGGTATGTAGCTTCTATGCCGTTTTGGCTTCTGGCTCATGTGTTGCGAGGGGAAGAAAGAAACACAGCGCACAAATGGCTGCAAAGACGCGAGAGTTTGTTCAAAGCACAAAGTGAGTGGACCACAGCAGACTTGAGGTTGTCAAGGACGCCGCCCCGCCTCTCGGAGGTCGGGTCCTGTATTAAGGGCTGTATCTGTGTCTCAAGGTCGTTCGTTAAAGGCCGACCAGAGTTGAGCTCCAAGAGAATGTGCAGCCCGATTCAATCGATAGACAGATCCGAAAGAACGCCAGCGAAGAGGGAAGGAAGGGAAAGGGAGGCACGGCTGCGAGTTTCTTTGCTGCCGAATGAGTTGGTTTCCAAGGAATCTGGCCGTAACTCCTGGCTTTTTCCCAAAAAGAATGCTTTAGACAGGCCAAACACTTCCGGCAGCCAGCATTGGCGTAAAGAGAGCGACGAAGACACGCGCGATGGTTGACAAGAAGAAACTTTGTGGGGCTGCAATCGCACGACTCAGCCGGAGAGAGAACCAAATTTGCTCCCAGCCGGTCGCGCATCTCTTTGCATCTCTTTGCAGCGGCCGTCGAAAGGAAAAGACAAGAAAAGCTGGAAAGCATGGGCAAAATCGTAACTGAATTACGCAGCGCGCTGCTGGGTTTTACGCTTGCTATGTATCGCAGCATTTGCGCATTCGTTGCCATCAGAAATGGGGTGCCATTCGATGCTATATCCTCGAAACCCTTTCGAAACTAATAAGCACGACTTTTGGTTTGAGATTAGGTTTTGGAGTTTTTGCAATCTTTTGCGTGCTGCTAGAAAGAGGCAGCAAATTGCAAAAATGAGAAGGTCTGAACGAGCTCTTCGCATTCTTTTTGTTGTTTTTGCCTAGAGCAGGCACTCGGACTTGGAAATCCCACATGTGCGTCGATAGAGACATGGCTGGTTTGCGTGGAGAGCGGACATGAATGGGGATTTGAAAAGAAATGCAGAGGTGACAACGCTCGGCCGTGAGTTTGTGAAAGCAGGAGGGAAGGAGACCCACAACGACCTCACTCGGACCAAAGAAGCCCGAGATCGTGCCTTGCATATGTGCAAAATCAACTAAAAACAAACCAAACACGGAGTTCGATTAAATAGATGGGAACTGACGAAGCTTCCTAGAAGCGAAAAAGCTTCTGATATATCTCCTCCACCCTGCTTTTAAACGCTTCAAGCTGACGAAATACGGACTTGTCCACCTCTCTGGACCAATTTGTAATATCTGGCTCAAAATCGCTCGTCCATAGTGAAAAAGTGAACTCAAGTGAAAAAGGTTTGTTTAACTTGCAAAAAGTCAGCGCGGGTAGGGCTCGTCCCAGCCAATCACGACCACGCCGGCGCACAGAAACGAAGCGCCGCAAAGACGCGCACCCCACACTTGTAGTTTGTATGCCGTCACAGAAGCAGCCAACAACACCCCAACAACAGCTTTGTAGCCAACTGTCTTGTCCCATTCCTTCCTTCGTAACAAGTCGCCTTGTGTAATGTATCGCGTTTTGTGTCGGAGAGGAGGACGATAGGACAGGCCGACTGAGCCATCGGCACTCTTTGTCGCGCGCTGTCAAATGAACACTGGAACACGGTCGAGTGAGCGACTGAGTGAATATGCAGCGAAATGCTTGACCGACTTGGGATCTTTGTGTGTAGGTATGTGTATGAGCGTGTTGACGAACAAGGGATAGATAGCTTCCCAATCCTTCCTTCCTTCCTTCCTTCCCGACGCCAGGCACTCACGCCGAGTATCATGCGGATGATGGAATGCAAAAAGTAGTAGAGAAAGGATGGGCTGGTCATCCTTAGATATCGCTCTCAATAATAGCGAAATTAACATAAATGGAGCTCAACAGTTCAACGCCAGACTACTCACCTTCGGCTGAGGGCATCGCATCGATGGCGCAGCTTTCTCGCTGTCGCACTGCACATCTCGGCTCGCTCGAAACCTGTACAAATAGACAGGAGCTCGCCTCAACAGATTTATCCGTGGAGACCCCTGCGCTTAGTGTCGACTCTGTAGCCAAAAATTATCAATTTACAAAACAAGATCGACCTCAACTGGCGATCAAAGCGAATCCAGCTCTTGCCTGGACGCTTTTCAAGTTGAACGTGGTGCTAGGACGCAATAGAAAAGCAGTCGGCACGAACGGAGTCCTCTGGCGAGGTTTCTTTGCGCGCACTCGTCACAAAGAACTGGACCAGAGGCGGACAGAAAGGAAGGGGTTCATGCTAGCTCCAGGTCAAGGCAGGATCCGGCCATAACTGGACGAACTGAGCGGGATCTCGAGAAACCGCGGCAGCAAAACTAAACTGTGGGCAGCCCGCAGTTTTCAAAGCGCCACAGAAAAACTCCACCACTCAGCCCAGCCTCAAGGCTTGCAGAAAAAAGGATGCCAATACGCACGTTCCCTCGCATAATCTGAGACGTTTCTTTGCTGCTGCATGCTGCTGCTTGCTCTCACGCACAAGTGCGCTGCGAAGCTCGAGGCGGCATCGAAAAAAGGCGAGTGCCTCGAGTGCTTGAGCTCCAACCAAATTCGGTTCACCTCCCATACTCACTACTAAACTCTCGTGTCCTGTTCATATATATTGCATGGGTATTAAATATACACATTTGTGTTGGTCATTGAAACGTCGCGTTCTCCCTCTGTTTTGATTTGTTAAATGGAAATAATTGATGATTGTTTGACATGATTAGGTAAGAGAGGGATCACCTTCCAAAGGACTTCGTGACTCAGCCGTGCGCTCTCTACGCGTCCGACCGTTTCCGTGGTGTAGCTTCTATGCCTGCGTGGCTGGCTCATGCGCACAAAAATAAATGGCTGCAAAGACGCAGCTCGCCTTGCCCAAGCATGAGCTTTCTCCACATCAACGCACAAAGTGTGTGGACCACAGCAGACTTGAAGTTGTCGCGCCTCTTGGGTCGGGTCCTGTATTCGGAGCAGTCTGTATCTGTGTCTCAAGGTCGTTCGTTAAAGCCCGACCAGCGTGGTTCTTGAGAGCTCCACGAGAAAGAGCAGACCGTGTGTGTGTGGACAGATCTGAAAGAACGCCAGCGAAGAGGGAAGGAAGGGAGGGAGGCGCACCTTGCGAGTTTCTTTGCTGCCGAATGAGTTGGCGGTTTCCACGACGGAGCCGTAACTTACAGAGCAGCACCAATTTTCCGATTCAAGAGTTCTATTAGACAGGCCAGGAAGGCAAACATTTTGTAAACTGCGCGACGAAGACACGCGCCGATGGCTGCCAACGAAGAAACTCGTGGGGCTGCAATCGCACGACTCGCTCGGCGAGAGAACCAAATTTGCACTCGCCACCCGCGCAGCTCTTTGCAGCCGCTGGCCGTGAAGGAAAAAAACACAGCGCGGAACCAGAGAAGCTGGAAATCGCGGGACTAAATCCTACTGAATTACACAGCGCGCTGCTGGGTTTTACGCTTTCGATCGCAGCAATTGTGTGCAATTTGCCTATCAGGGAGGGATGCCGATCTCCACTCGTCATTTTGATATTGGCGAATGTATGGCTTCAAAACCTCTAAAACCTAATAGCCGCGACCTTTTGAGTTCGATATCAGGTTTGAGGATTTTTGAAAGGCTTTTTCTGTCTGTTGGATGGATAGCAAACAACACCAAAACAATAGCAAAACAATAGCAAATAGCAAACAGCAAACAGCAAATAACGAGGAGCTACAAATGAGCTATTCGCCTCCACATCAGATTCCCATAATGCGTTGGTCGATAGCCCTGCATATGACGGTGTTAGACGTATGCTCTGTCTGTGCATCGAAGGCACTTTGAGAAATTTCCGAGCGAGGCCAGCTCACGCGCGGTCGTGAGTTTGCGAAGGGAAGGGCGAATTTCAGATCAAATCAAAGTTGAAAATCGTCGTTATCTTTATGCATGCGCGCAAGTCCAAAGTTCGTTTTGTCCAGCAGCACACCAGCACAGTGTGATTAAAATAGTAAGCACTTTAAGAATTCCAAAAGACCAACGATGGCGATGATGCTTCCCTACAAAACTTCAGATACAACTGCTCCGCCCCTGCTTTTAACGCCCCAAGCTGACGGAATACGGACAAGTGCCACCTCAAGGCCGTTGTAATTTCAGAGGTGTCCTGGTCCAAAGAGGCTCGAAAAACAGCTCGTCCATAGTGAACTCAAGTGAAAAAATGTGTTTAACTCGCATTCGCGGAGATGCGTCTGCTGTGCACAGACAAGCCAAACAGGGGTGCGCGGGCTAGGGGTTGCCTTGTCCCAGCCAATCACACGCGCGCCGGCGCAGAGAAACGAAGCACCACGCGCAAGACCCCAGCTCGCGTCTTTGCGCCTCAAAGACATGCACCCGACACTTGCTCTTTGTATGGGTGTGCCAGTGCAGCCAGCACTTGTGCCTGGGTGCCTAGAGTTTGTATGCGACTTGCCTTGCTTGCACTTCTTTTTCTCTGCGAGCTGGAAACGCGCCATCTCAAACAAACAAGCCCAGCAAGTCTTGCTTTGCCCAGCAAGCAAGTCCAGCAAAAGCAAACAAGAGCGACGACGCGCAGCAAGCAAGCCCAGGGAGATCTTTTTCCGGGTTTTGTGTGCCGCTTTCTTTAACGAAAACACGCGACAACTTGTCTGCGCGCACAAGAACAACAACTTGTTTGTTTGTTGCTTGCTTGTTGTTTGTTTGTTGCGCGCGTGAGTGGCGAGGTGCCTCCGTCGACGTGGGAAGATTGGAAGCTCATTTCCATTTTCACCCGATCGTACAGACCCACTCACTCACAGCCAACCACAAGCAGCTCTTGTTGTTTGCCACTTGCGAATACTCTCAAGTGCCAGCAACGACAGCTCGACCAACAGCCACCGTCTCATGATCAACCGTCGCCGCACGCCTCTGCCCACGTTCCAGCGCCTGCAAGCGTCGATGCGCGAGTTCGACAACCTGCCGTTCCCTATGGGGTCCGGAGGCATGAACAACAGCCACAGCAACCCGAACAGCAACAACAGCAGCAACAGCCAGAACTCGATGAACCACCTGCTCGGCTCCGTCCCAGTCAACATGAACCCGAACGGCGCCGCGATCGTGCCGCCGTCCATGACGTCCTCCGCGTGTGCCGCGCGCAACAACAGCTCCAGCGGCGGCGCCAACAACAGCAACAGCAACAGCGTCAGCGACTCGGCCTGGCGAGAGGGCGGTGGCGACGACCTCCGTCGCCTCCGCTCGCGCAGCGTTGTGCTCATCGAGCGCATGCTCCGCAACCACCAGCCGCACGACGTGCTCACGCAGGTGCCGGAGAACTACGACTGGCGCTCCAAGACGTTTCTGCTCGCGATCAAGATCGAGAAGCTCATGTTCCTGGCCGCCACGTCCCGCGAGAACTACCTGAACGAGCACACGCTGCGCAGCCGCGTGCAGCTTCTCTCGCGCCACTTGGTGCGCATCCGCAAGAGAAAGAACGCCATGGCGACCACCACCACCGGCAGCACCAGCGGAGCCACCAGTGTGTAAACAAGCCATCAATCACGTCAAGCAAGCAAGCCTGTCCTCCTCCGTCCAGAACAGCCAGCCAACCACAAAAAACTCCAGGTCCAGAAAAAACCCTTCTTTCTGGATATACCTGCTGCTTTTTCCCCAAGTCCAGTCCAGTTTCCAAGTCTGCTGCTGTAAGCGCGTGCGCTTCATCCAGCCCAGTTCCCCTCCTCGAGAAAGCCCCCACCCAAGAGATGTGAAGAACACAAGAAGAAGAAACAGAACGAGAGTTGACTCCGGTCAGCTGAGCCTTAAGTGCACCAAGACCTCTCGCTTCCCGTCGCCATCCTCCTTCCTGACTCAGCCTCGAACAGCCACAGATTCGGTCGGTCGATCGAACCTTGAAGCGGAGCGACCGTGATGGTGAGGATGGTGAATGGCAGCGGGAGTGTAGTGCGTCTCAACGACCGCCTGGTGGGTCGGATCACCAGCTCTCGTCCACTCGACGTGTTCTTCTTCGTCTTCGTCATCTCTTCCGGAGCCTCTCGAGTGTTTATAAAGCTGGGTGAAAAACAACAAGTCTACTTCAGCCTTTGACACTAGCCCACGACCACCACCCACATCATGTGTACGATCTAATATCTATGATTATTAAATTATTATTGAGAGACCACCACCTGAGTTTCATTTGTTCTTTACGATCAACCAACAAGCCTCATAGTTCCCTGGCTTCTCCAAAGTATCCCACGAGCATGGAGCCCCTGGAAGATCGTCCGTCACGAGTCGAACTGCGTCTACTGAAAGCCTCGTTGCGCGCATGATGGCGAACTCAGGTGGACGCTCGCCTCACTCGTTCTCTCTTGTGCCTACATACATAACCGACTGACTGCCTCCACTGAACACACAGAAAGTCCAGTCATTCAACCCCCAACCCAAAAGCATTTCCATTTGCCCATTGATGGGATATGACCAACAGCTCCATAGAAAAAGTGACTCATACGCACGCACGCACACGCCCGTCATCCACTGACTGACTGGCACGTATCCATCAAGCTCACGTACGTATTGGACCTCTTCATCCACTCCAAGCAGCGGCGCTTGTGATCAGCACTAAACGACAGGCAGGCCACGTGGCCCTCCTTCGTTCATTCAGGTGGTCGAAGTGCGAGCCTCCCATCACCACCTCACGTCACGCACAATCACGCCGGACGTGCGGCCGTGAATCATCAGCTGGATTTGTATCAACTGGCTGACTGAAGAGCTGCTGGTCTACACTTAGCTAGCATCCATCTCTCTTGATGTCCGATGGCAGGGGCGAGCGTGGCATGCGCTGTGATGTCGGAGGTGGCCGCGACTTGGAACAACCCCTAGATAACGAGCTGATATAGAAACGACACCACCCACACAACAAACACATCGCATACGCATTAGCCTCACACTACACACACAGTCAGACAGACTCATAATAGGAAACCCCCACACACCGTACACAGCAAGCAAGAGCATGCACATACCACACATACACAAGCGCTCGTACACTTTGGTATCATACAACATACCGGTCGCCTCGAATCTTCACACACACGCCTATGGCGGGTGTATATAAAGAAATACATCAAGCACACGCGTGAGATCTTATTCCCCTCATACGCATAGAACATCTTGGCGCGCGTATTGATACTAGCACCTACGAACATCAGCAAACCAGACAAAGGCAGGCAGGATAAGAATGAAGATCGCTCGATAGGATAGGATCTATTCGTCTTACCAATGGCCACCACCCACCCGCTTGCCGCTCGACTGGAGCCCAAAGTCCTGAAGCCCTCGCGCAGGTCCCAGCGCAGTCAACGCAGTCGCGAGCAAGTTCCTTCACGAGTGAACGAGCGATCACCTCCACGCCGCACCTTTGATCGTCGCATTCGCGTCATGAGCCACGGCGCCAGCGACGTCTTCGGAGGGGTACGAACGCGAAGAGCTACCTACCGCTTCCGCTCTGTACACAACCAAGCCAAGCAGCACCGTCAGATAGAGAGAGAGAGAAAGAGAGAGAGAGAGAGAGAGAGAGAGAGA
>JAADVK010001262.1:0-10210 GCA_023334975.1 Globisporangium sylvaticum
CCTTACTAGCCTAAAATACTCGCAGAAATACTGCGTGCCGGATAATTGAGGCACTTCTTTTGTGTCGAATTCACATGCATTCTTAATATCAACATTCTACCCTAACACGTCTTCGCTTAAGCAATTTGATGATAGGTTCGCGAAACGTACTTTACAAATATTCCAACAAAAACAAAGCTACATCTTTGATAAAAATACTATACATTGCGTCCACACAGCCGAACTTACAGACATCGATATTTGCGCGAAGGAAGAAGGGGAAAGGGAGCAACTCTCTCTCTCTCTCTCTCTCTCTCTCTCATCAGGCAGGCAGACGACAGCAACAGGAGACCCCCACCCGCGGCAAACATGCAGGTGCTGATCGCGGTGCTGAGCTTCATCGACATCGTCGCGCTGACGTTCCTCAACGGCTACTGGGTGCGTTCTCCTTCCTTGCTTCCGCAAAGATGCGAGGAGCTACCAAATCTATCCATCCATGATGCATCAAATGGGTGACACCAAACTGACGGTTGCTCTACATGCGTGTGTGTATATGTGCATTGCGGCTACTGCTGTGTAGCTGATCACGCTGGACGAGCTGGAGCTGGATCACCTCAACCCTGCAGATGTGGCCAAGCGCCTCAACAAGCTGGTTTGTACGTGACGACGAGCATGCAAGCAAAGTATCCCTTGGTGCCAAAAAAGAACTGACCCCGCCCTTGTTTCTATCTATCGTGGATGCGCAGTCCCAGAGATGATCCTGCACGGCATCCTCATGTTCTTGTGCCTCGTGGCGTGGGCACCGTACGTGTTCCTGCTCAACGTCCCGATTGCGCTGTGGCACGCCCGCCGGTACGTTGCGCGCTCATTCATCAAGCTACCTAAGGTAAGCGCTGTGTTAGACCTGCTAATGCTGACGTATGTCGCATTGTCCCTGTGTGTTAGTGTGTCGCGAAATGAGCACATGCTGGACCCGACGGAGATCCTGCGCTTCAAGAACCTGCAAGCTGCACGCGTGGAGGCGATCGCCAAGACGGTCTTCTACGGTTTCCAGATCGTCTACGGCATGTTCTGGTGCGTGGCTCCTGCCTTCCCCTCTTTGCGCTTGCTTTTAGTGACTGTATTCTAAGCGACTGACTGTGCGTTTGTGTGTGTGTGTGTGTGTGTTTCCAGGATGGTGTCTGCGATCGTCGCGTCGGCTGGTGGCCGCAAGTCCAACAAGAAGTAAGCAACAGCGAAAACGTCGAAGGAAGGAAGAACGAGCGAATGGGGCGACGACAGTCGTGAAGTCAGTCGCTCGCCCACCCTTCAGTCCAGCGATACCATTTGCAAGAGGAAGCGATGCCTTTGCAAGAGGAAGAACGAGTACCAGCACACATTTTGGCAGGAAACAAACAGGAAAGTTGTGTAGAAAGAGGAGAAGCGTAACGTTAGTATAAAGCCCCAAGTCCACCACCACCTACGCCATCTTGAGACTCATGTCTTTGGTTTGCTGGCTCGTGTGCATACAGAACAGAGCAAGTGTGTCAAAGAACAACGAATCGCAGTGCGAGGCATGCATGGCTCAAGATACCAGCCAGCAAACGCTAGAAATAGGAAGCCACTTGTCAAGAAAAGGTTTGGCTGTTTCTGTTGACACGGATGACTCGGACCAATTGCTGAGAGATCAATTAGAATTTTGACTTGAAAAGTGTATTGCAATAGTGCTATTTTTACGCATTTCTTCGGTCAAAATTATTTCAAAATTGCATACAATTTGCAAGCTTATCGCTCGAATTTATTGACCTTGATGACCTTTCCGCAATTATCAACCACGCTCTCGAGTAAAAAAAAACTGGTTTTCAAAGCCAGAGCTTCGTCATTCATCGAGCGAACAGAAGCGCGAGAAGCAGGCGACGCCAGAGCAAGCAGATGCGTCGGCGATCGGAGCGACGACGCGCTGCGGCCGCCGCGGCGGCTGCGAAAGTGCCGACTGCGACCGATCCGCTGCCGTCCCAGCCGCTAGCAGACGCAGCAGCAGTGTCTTCACCTGCGACCGACGACGCTACAAACACCGCCACCGCCATGGACGGAGTGCCAGAGGCGAGCGCGTCCGCGATGCCCGCGCGCGGCAAGAAGCCGCTGATGATCCACCCGGCGGCGCAGTTCAAGCTCCACGTACACGGCCACGAGTTCCAGAACGGCGAGGAGCTCGTGCTGAACCCCGAGTACTTCCCGCAGCTCAAGGAGCTGCACTGGGACGACTACGTGGTCGAAGTGTTCCAGCCGCCGCCGATGATGAACCCGAACGACAGCATGGCTGAGCAGCCGACCGAGTACACTGGCGACACGAGCGACATCGGCGCGATGGCGTCTCGCCACCACTTGCTCATGGAGATCCCGCAGAGCAGCAACCAGCCGATCAAGGGCAAGATGCAGGTGAGCGTGCTCAAGGACACGGCGGCCGACTTCCAGCTCGCGCCGTTCAAGGACGTGATGGTGCGCTTCGTCGCCAAGGTGCACGTCGAAGTGGACTTTGTCGAAGTGTCGCTCAAGGACCAGTTCATGTCGCGCCGTGACCTGTGGTACCTGAAGAAGTCTGTTGTGGGCTCGGCCGTGTACGTGGGCAAGAACATCCGCGTGCACGGCACACGGTGGCAAGTGATGGACATCCGCGCGGGTGGCGAGAAAGTGTCGAGCGGCGTCATCTCGTCGAAGACCAAGTTCGCGTTCCGGTCCCGCACGTCGCGCGTGATGTGGCTCGTGCAGCTCTCGCCCGAGATGTGGGACATGGCGAACTCGGGCAGGCTGTACATGGAGATCTTCCTGAATGTCGTGCAGAACGTGCTGAGCAAGTGGATGAAGCACAAGGTGTCGCACAGTCTCACGATCATCTTCTTTGCGCGCAATTACTATCCAGATCTGGAGCAAGAGCTAGAGCTGCAGGCGTCATCAGGGTCGTCAACAGCAGGTCGCAAACGACGAGCGTCGAGCGGATCAAGCCGCACAACTCGCGTTAGCGGCACCACATCCAGTTCGAAAAAGCGCGGCACAGAGGACAAAGACCGCACGTTTCCCTATGAGCGCCGCGACTACTTCCCGATCGGCGTCGACGAGAATGGTCGCCACTATCAGGATTTCTACAAGGTGGTGGCATTCGACAGCCTCGTGACCGAAGTGCAGCCGCTGCTCGTGCAGCTCAAGCGAGAGATGAACGAGTTCCCGCACGCCTGCGGCTGGCGGTCGCATCCTTCGCCGTACTACACGCCTCCACCGCCACCACCACCTCCGCCGACGCCAGCCTCTCCCTCTGGAGCCAGCAAGGAGTCGACCCACCGACTCGGCGTGCCTTCGTTTGCGCGCGATGGGAACTTGCTGGAAGCGATCAATCTGGTGCTCAACATCTTCGAGAAGCACCACATCGACCGGCATCTTGCGCGAAGTGGGCAGAGCGTCGTGCTGATCACCGCCGGGAACGGCATTTTCTCCGTCAACAAGCGTCTCGCGGAGATCACGGAGCAGCGCATGATGGACCACGGTATCGGTATCGATCTGATCTCGCTCGCTACTCCGCCACTGCACAAATGTCCGCTGTTCTTGTTCAAACAGTCGGAGCTGACAGAGATGAAGCTGCCGAGTCGTGCGGGAGAAACGAACGCCGTCGCGGCGGATGCGTGTCTGTGCGCAAACCAGCCCAACAACAACAAAACGGCGGCTTTCCAGCGCCGATCGCGAACCGCGTCGAACGACGGCATGTTTGACAACCAGTCGGTCGCAGACGCGGGCGTCGCGTCCGTGCGCGCAAATCAGCTCTGCAAATACTGCACGCAGCGCCTGGAGAATCGCAAGAACTACGTCATCCCGCTCTGGATCCCTCTGTGTTTCGTGGAAGAGGACATGATGGTGGACCACGAGTGTCCTCTTGACGAAGACATCACGCGTCAGTGCGGTGTGTGCCATCCTAAAGTGCCAAAGACAAAGGACTTTGTGCCGCTGCCGATGTGCCGAATGTTCAAAGAAGAGGACCGCTCGATGCAGTACTCGCTGTACTCGCTCCCGAAGCCACTGGAGAAATTGCTGAATCGATTTCAAGAAACCACCGAGATCTTGCCATTTGGTGACGACGGATACGACGGACGCACGGGGCTCTCGAATACGATGATCTCGGAGTTCTCCACGTACAACGAGCTTCTGTTCGCAGGCTTTGACAGCGATCTGGTTCGCGCGCGATCGCCGTCCATCACGTCCGTGGACGATATGGTCACGTACGGAGGCGACATGCTGCCGAAAGCGCGCTCGTTCTCGCCCTCGGACCGCAACAGAGTGCTGCAGGAGTTTGAGAAGTACGACGACCAAGTGTTTGGGTTTGTTGGGAACCGCGGATCAGCCGTTCCTCCCAAGTCCACGGACGGAGGCAACGACAGGTTGTGCATGACGCCGCCTCTCGGTCCACGACCGCCACCTGGCTCGAACTCGAAGAAACGAGCAGGGATGACAGGGTCGGTCATGACGTTCCAGTCCAGCTCAGCAGGCAACAATGCAGCGAATGGACACGAGAATGGTGGAGGACAGAGTCAGTGGAGACAGCGAGACCGCAGCCCTTCGCCGCTTCCGTTGAGCGGATCCGTGGGCTCAGAGAGCAAGTTCGTCTCCTCGTCTGACGAAGACATGTCGGTTCTCGACTACAACAAGTCGCGCAACATCTCCGGTTCACTGCCCAGCACCTACCAGCTCGACAGTGGACCGAGCTACGCTGCTCCGTACACGACGAGTCCGATGCTTCGTCCCGGAGACGGTGTTGGTAAAGACGACTTGTTCAGTTCACAGGCGTACATCTTCAGCAGCAAGCTCACGAGCAACCAGCGTCGCTGGAGTCAGATCCGCCCCAGCGAAGACGCAAAGTACCGACTCGTGCAGAACATGCTCAAGTGGAAGAGTCTGTGCTTCCCTGCGCTGCTCCCGCTGACGAGCGATTTCTTCCCCACGTCGAAAGAGCTCCAGGCGCATTACACGGAGTCGTTCTACAGTGTCACGCTGCCGGAGCGCGACGAGCAGAACGGCGTGACGTTCCGAGATTACAGCGAGTTCGTGATGGAGATGGTCGCGCAGCGGTTCTCGCAGGATTTCCAGCTCGTCACGGTTGAAGATGGCGGTGAGACCGCCGGTACCGTGTTCCGACTGAGCATGGGGCATCGCATCCACGAGATCTCGTTCAACGAAGAGACGCAGACGATCGATGTGAAGCGGTACTTGCAGAAGGCAAAAGTGCGCTCCGACGTGGATATCATGGAGTACCGGTACTCGATCTGGTCGCCCGTGGCGCACACGTTCCTGTCCGTCTCGCAGGAGTTCCGCAAGTACCCGCGACTCGAGTACGCGTGGAACTACCTGGACCAGCTGATCTGCGGCTACTACGACGAGATGAGCGAAGCGATTCGCTACAAGCGCATCTTGTACTGCGTCGTGCCCCCACGACTGGAAGGAACGGAGCAAGACAAAGGTACGAGCGCTGCGGGGATGTTGGGAATCGGACTATCTGTCAATTGACGTGGATACCTAGCCATTAACTCTGTGTGTGTCTTACTTTACTTTACAGCGAATCTCCACGACTACACGGAGAGGTGTCGGAAGTTCATCGACCACTTGCGCTCGAGGGCCGACGCAAGCACCGGGGCTCCGAACGTGAAGATCTCGAGCGAGTGGAAGGAGAACATGGCGAGCAGCGGCGTCGACGCGTTCAAGCGCGTCTCGCAGGAGAACATCAAGATCCCGATGAACGCGAGCGACGCGCCGACGAGTCAGAACTGGGTCATGACGCGCGTCGACACGGAGCTGCTCGCCACGCAGTGCTACCACGTGGAAGTGCAGTGGCTCGTGTGCCGCAGCTCGCTCGTCGACGATTTCATCACGGGGATCGTGCGACGAGCGAAACAACTCGGGCTCGAGTTCACTCAGGTGTGTGCTTTGTCCTGGTACTGTGTGATCAACTACCTGCTTTCTGAGATGCTAACATTTCTGCCTGCCCACCTCCGTTCTGCTCAGGTCCCTGAGAACGGCATCTCCAGCAACCTGGACCTGCACCCGATGATCTGTCCGATCTTCCTCCCGATCAGCGATCCGCACGAGCAAAACATCGTCGAGCAGGCGCTGATCGAGCGCTACCATTTCTGCTGCGAAGCGCTGCACCCGATCCCGTTCACGCACCTGAACCACGGCGAAGAGTACACGATCCTGCACCAGGAGCCGCGCGTGCGCAACCGCCGCAGCATCTCGTACTACCGGCAGTACGTGCACCGCTCGCTGTCCTGCTACGTGCGCATGACTCAAACGGGACTCGTGTGGATCTCGAACCGCAAGCTCCCCTGCGACGACATCCAGGAGATCTTCGACGGATTACGCCAATTGGTGAGCTCTGTACGCATCGCGCACGCAGCTCTCGCGGATGTCGTCGAGCGCGTATTTGAGACACCAGCGCCGGTGGCGGCAGCGATCCCTGATCTTCCAGTCGTAGACGCAGAGCCAAAGCGCGACAACGAGCGCATGGACGGGGACGCCGATGCTGACGATCGAGATGGAAATGACAACGGGGAGGAAGACTTCACGTCGGAAGGCGACAAGACCGAGACGAACACGACCGACGAGGACAACGAGCGGTCCCACGGCTCGAGCAGCAGCAGCAGCGACGAAGATAAGGAGAACGCGGCGCAAACCATCATTGCGAACCAGCTGCGGCGATTGTCCGCCGAAGATGCGGATGTGGCGCTGCTCGTGACGCGCAGCAGAGAGGCTCTCAAAAGTGCAACCACAGCCGCAGCAGCAATGTCCCTGTCACACTCCTCCTCCGTCACGACAGCCGTGTCACCACCACTGGCGAATGGGTCGGAGCGTTCATTTTCTGCACCAGCTGGCGATTTGACTGTCACCGCCGTCATCGAAGCAGAGAAAGATCCGGATTCGAGCAGCAAGTTGCAAATGCACGCTGGAGCAGATGTCGCGGTTCTTCAGAATGGCACGCACGCGCACCAGCAGTCGCAGGAGCAGCAGGAGCCACTGGAGCAGCAGGAGCCACTGGAACAGCGACAGCAGCTGACCGGAAGTGGCGAATAGCCCAAATTGCCTTCGTCATGAAGCGCGCGCCTGATGCAGCTTGGAGCTGCTGGGTTGCAGTTGGAGCCATTCAAAAGTTCACTTTTATGGCCGCTTCGTCATCGCGCAACCCTTTTTGAGTGGACATTAATCTGAAAGTTCATAAAAGAGGAGACCTCTATTTTCTAATCGAGAGCGAAGTTTAAGATTTGATCCTAAGCACTACTTTTGCAGCCTTTATAAACAAATATCCTCGTATTAACGATGTGGGAGGTCGACCGACTTGACGAGGGTTTGCTCAAACCCTTAGCAAAGCCAGCTCAGCAGATGGCTCAGATCGTGCTGTATGAGAAACTCTCTTCCGCAAAAGAGCTCCCTCCTCAAAATGGAGATGCGACCGAGCGACACGCGCACATAGAGCCTATGAGAGTCCCGCCACCAAAGCCAAAAGAAGCCCTCCAGTTGTTTTGTTTGTATGAGCGAGTGAGTGAGAGACTCAGTGGAGTGCCAAGAAGCCAAAGCCAAAGCGAGAACGCTCTCGCTCACTTTCCAATCTTCTCCGTCGCCTTCCCCTTCCATAGTCGCCAGAGCGACTACTGGAACCAGCAGCCCACCCACCACCGAGGTCGAATAGCTACACACGCTGAATAGCTACGTTCTCTATCTATCTGGATCCATCGGACGACTCAAGCAGGTAGACGAGGAAGCGGGAGAATTGTAGGGAAGTCCAAGCACAGACAGACACAGGTCCAGCGAACGAAGGCACGCGTACTGGCACAGTGAGAAGACAGAGATGGCGACGGAGTTCGAGGCGGCGTTCGCGCGTCCGCGCCGCAACACCGAGAGCAGCGGCAGCAGCAACAGCAACAGCAACATGATGTTCCGCCGCATGTCCGCGCAGGCCATGGGACTCGAGGCGAACGCGCTCTGCCACCGCTCGCACTGGGTGCCCAAGTCCACGCGCTCGTCGTGCTCCAACTGCCGGCGGTCGTTCCGCCTCTGGACCAAGAAGCACCACTGCCGCTTCTGCGGCGAGGTGGTCTGCCGCAACTGCTCCACGCAGCGCATCCTGATCCAGAAGAAGACGCTGCGCTCCTGCGACGCGTGCGTGAGCGTCAACGTGCAGAGTATCTCGGAGCTCAGTCGCCGCAACAGCACGAGCGACCTCGCCGTCGAGTCCGCGTCGGCGGGGGGAATGCTGCGCAAGAGCACGAGCAGCGTGAGCGCGGCGGGCCGCAAGAGCGACGGCGCGCTGCTGCGCAAGTCCATGCAGCCGCACCAGCTGCGCGGCAAGCAGCGCGGCAGTCTGTCGAAGCGCGACGCACTGTCGACGGGGTCCACGTCCGCCACCTCGCGCGCGCTCTTCGCGCTGCGCAGCCGCTGGCGCTCGCAGCTGCCGTACGTGGTCGTGGTGTTCCTGCTCGCGCTCGCGGGCGTCACGAACCTCCTCGCGCGCGTATAGCAGCAAGAAGACGGTGGGAGCTTAGATAGAGAAGAGAGATGATGGATGGTGGTCTGTGGTATGCAGTAGTAGTGCGTCGGTGGTGGTGGGGTTTGATTTTTGATTTTTGATTTTTGATTTTTCTTTTCCGGGTGTAACAATAGTAGAGAACGCCAGCGCCACGCGTGCCGCCCTTTGTGTGTTTATTGCTTGCCTAATTCCTAAACCATGGCCACGACAAGCTCATGATGAGAGGAAGGTGTCGCGTGAAGCACAGCACATTGCGATGGAAGATCGCCACACGCAGCAGCCAGCATGGATAGAGTGGATAGGCAGCTTGTTGAGCCATCGTGAGTCCTTCTTGGGACATTCACATGGGTCCAGGTGTGAGGAAGAGGATGCTTCAAGTGGCCAAGAGCGGTGGTGGTACGAATCGCTTTCTTTTCACAACGATACAATTTCAATTGAGACACGCAAATGACATCACCTCCGAGTTGGCTCTCGTCTGGATCCGCAGCGGATACAGCTGCACCTCAGAACCTGATTTACGGCATAATCTGTCTTGAATCTCCTCTGTTCGGTGGCGTAAAGCTTGCAGTGGGTTTCCAGATTGGGGCTGTATCCACAGTCCTGCTTTGACAAGCCATTTTGATGCGGATCATGGCTTGAAAAGGCGCGCTCTCTATACAGTACAAAGTGCAGGTGACCCCGACTCACTCTCTGTTCTTCAAAGAAAACGAAAGATCGCTTTCTGTTCTTCACTCTTGTGGATCCACCTCTGAATGCTGACCATTCAAATTGCCTGCGAGCAATTTTGAGATTCATTCTCTCACTCGGAGGGCTCAAGAGTGCCAAAGAAGCCTTCAGGAACGCGCCGAAAAGCGACTTATCGAAGAGCTCCCAAAAAGACAGCAGCCGGATCTGGGTTGAGTTGAGATGGCTGCCATCTGCGAGCGCAAGCCTGGTTTTGGGAACCAATCTTAACAAGCTGACCCAGCTTCGAGCATCTCAGGCGAAACCCAGGTGGGATACAAGCTCTGTGCGACAGTGAACAGAAGCAGTGTGAAAATCCCAACCAAGAATGCTGTTGCTCAATCTGTGCCGCTGCTATCCGTGGATAGTAATAACTCTGCACTTTCGCAGCCTCAATCACAAAAATGATCATGACGACCAAGCGGGGTCTGGAAAAGAGAGCAAAGACAGCCTTGGTCTTCGGCAAGACCAGTCCTGGTTTAAGTCCTACGAATACCATGAATGGCGCTTTGGCATATCTGACAATGGAGCCCATGCACAGCGAAGCGCTGCTTTTTCTTAGGGCAGAGCTTGGATATAATTCTATCTTCGACGTTGCTCAGGCGTCGACTTGTCCGCGAGGTCACAGGCAAGAGCGTGTCATGGCTAATTGAAGGCAACGTCAATCAGGGGAGCCGGAACAGACAAGCATTGTGCTTCATCCATTAACTGCGATGCCTCCTTGCAAAAACACCAAGGTTGCTATTTGAAGCGTCTGTGCACATGATGTGGATTTTTGTTGCTTCTGAAGCAATTGTCAACAATCTGTAAGATACCTTCGCGCAACCGCCACATGCGATGTCACAAAGCCTCCACACTAGAATTTTGACATCATAATAACTGCCTGCTTCGCGAATGAGCTGGAAGAGGTTTTCTACATGCTGCTGCATCGGTCCACGAAGAAGCAGGTGATGCAGTACCTCCAGGCGAAAG
>JAADVK010001263.1:0-10183 GCA_023334975.1 Globisporangium sylvaticum
GGAGGGTGTTGCGGAAGAACGGGAGCGTCCCCTTGGGGTGAGGCACTCGTGGAGCGTTCTCCTCAGCGTCGGACTTTGTGAAGCGCGCATAGCAACTCAGTGCTGCTTGGGTGACGAGATACAGAGCCGCCAGCGTTGAGACGAGCCGCGTCCAGTCGCTTGTGATCGCAGAGAGTAGCCATTCTGACGCCATCCTTCAAGTCACTCAGGCGCTCTGGTAGTTGATCGTTGTGGTTGCTGGCGAATTTCCAAATGAGCTGTTGACGTAAAGCAAACAAACGAGCTGCTGGTGGTCCGGCCTCTGACAGTTCGAGTCACCACAAATCTTCAAGTGGCTGGTGATCTGCGGTCATCTTCGGTCAATTTTTGCCGGTTCTGTGCATAAAAAGTACGATAAGATGAGTTCAATTGATTCGAACACCTCCAACAGAACTTGTACCACTATGGACAAAGAGGTTCCCTTTGATGATGCAAGGAGTCCAATCTCGATCAGTCGGAGATATGATGACATGAATGAATGAGAATACTGGGGCTTCATCAGAATCACGTGACCATATTCTGGTGGTGGTGCTTTGCTTTGCTACTACCAGTCGTCATCGTCATCCTCATCGACTGCTTCCACCTCCTCGTTTCTTCTTTTGGCGAACGAAATGGCTGGAGCCTTCTTCTTCTTCTCTGTACTCTGATGGCGAGGTACTGCAGCTGGCTGCGGCGTCGAGCCTTCTTCGTGAAGAAAAATCTCCTCATTCTCACTCACGTCCGCAGATGATACTCCTGGTGCAGCAGGTATCTCCACGACGACCGGCGCAACAGCGAAGCGAACTCTCGTTGGCAAGGTGCGATTGCCTACTGAAGACTCGTCTTCGTTTCCTTCTTTATCTTCATCTTCATCTTCTTCTATTGCAACGATCGAAGATCCTGGCATCCCATTATCACTTGATCTACGAAATCCCAGAGCCAGGCCATCAGTCAGTCAAGTCCGAATTATCAGCAGGCACGCATTTGATGATCTAGAGAGTTTCTACGTAGTACTTACCTCCTCTTGGTTGCAATCTGCCGTGACAGCAGCGCCGTGAACCTGGAGGTCGGAAGCAGCTGGCTGCTCGCAGCACTGCTGGTCTCTCTATCGGCTGCATGAGCCGCATTCGCTGATCTGGCAGCGTTAGTCGTCGCATTCGTCGACTTTCGCTGCACCAACTGATTCCACTGCCACTTCCCAAGTCCCGAGCTGCTCTCGTCTTTCTTCTTGGACTTCTTGCTCTTTCCTCCCTTGCCGTCTCCAGCTGTCGCTGCTGTAGTGTTCGGGTCCAGACGGACGGGCGGGTTTCGATGAACCACCTGTCGCTGCGAGAGGAACGAGAGCTCGGTCGACGCATGGCGGAGCGCGTCGTGCTGCAGAAGCCGCTGCTCCTCTTCCTCCTGCGCTTGGTGGTTCTCGTCGTCGGCATCTTCTGCTGCCACCAGCACAGCGCGCTCTTTATTGTACACGTCGACAGTTGCGCCATAGGACGACTCCTGGTGTTTCGGCAAGAACACGCGCTGGAGGTTGCGCGGGATGATGTTCAAGTAGCTTTTTCGTCGACCGACAGACGTGGCGTCTGTGGGCGTGAACACCGAGACCTTGCGGAGCAGCACGCCCGTGCCAGCACCAAGCGCCGGACCGACCTGCTCGACAATGTCTCGATGGAAATAGCCCTCGACCTCCCCAGTGGGGTCCTAGCAAAAGCACAACAATGACAGACACATGATCAGTGAATGAGACCGTCGGCACACGAGCTTGAGCTTTAACAAAGTCTGCACTTACGTGGAAGACAGCGACGATCTCTTCGTCCACGTACTTCATCGACTTGACCAGAAGCAGCAGCTGCGAACTGTTCAAAGCGAGTTAGAACCCCACATATAATAGTGACACAAACCAATTTCTTGCAAAGCCTTGGGTTTCATGTACGTACCTTTGGGATCTTTGGGGACGATTGGTCGTCTTCTAGAATATACGAGAGCGTGTGTTTCAAGCTGCTCATGCGAATACCGCCTGTGTGTACTCAATGGAGAGAGAAATAGCCACGTTAGAGAACAGGCTAAATCAGCAACGTAGCGTATCAATACTGAAAGCATGCAACCCCTTTACCGTAGAGTCTGCCGCGCGTGGTGGGGATGCCGAGGAAGTCGCACATGTCCACCCAGGGACCGTCGTCAAAGACCGTGGAGATCATGGCACCCGATCCCATGGATCCTCCACTGGCGAACTGTCCGCTGTTCTCAGCTTCCATTCTGCAACCACAATCAAAATGGAGCACGCACAGCCAGTCAGTAGCCACAACCGAAGTCCGTTACACAGTTAGAGAGAGAACGACGCACGCCTGCTGGTTCTTCATCACGTCCTGCAGCGGCCCGGGCACCGTGCGCACCCACTTCAAGATGCTCTGCTGCGACTCAAAGTCTACACATATTCACACACAAACCAACAGCAGCATACCCATTCACACAATAGAGCAAACGTCAGCACAGCATACACAAATACACACAGAGTTCAGTCCCATGTGTTGCCTTGGAACGCGATCGATCATCTAACCGCTTTGGACGATCCACGTACCGTCGTCATCATCGTCGCCGTCAAATTTACCGCCTTCGTCGTGAGCGTCGACACGCCTACGCCGTTTGCCCGCGCGGCCAGGGCTGCTGCGTGCGGGCTTTATGGTCGTCTCCTTCTCGTCGTGATGTTCATCAGCGTCATTGCCATCGTCATCCGCATTGGCATTTGGGGCGAAGCGAGCGCCAGGCGCCTCGCTCTCGGGCTCCAGCTCTTCGTCGTAGAACGCGTTGTACGCAGCGTACACGTTCGCGCCTTCGTCTCCGTCATCACCAGCGTCAGTGTCGTCAGCATACCCACTGCCGTCTCTATTAGCAGGTGCATTCACAGGCGCGAAGTCGTCGTCATCGGAGTCACTATCGAAGACCATTTTCAATACAAATCCTGGTTGATGCTGGTAAAAGGCGAACGGCAACTCGTACCTAGCATCACCGAATGTGAACCGGATACACACGGCAAGACTGTCAGGTATACATGTATACTATACGTGGAAAGTCCTCTTCAAAATGCGAACTTAATACCACCAAATGCAAACCTAGTGGATTCGTGTGACCTTTCGAGTCTCATCGTCGATGGCTTCATTCTGGAGATAGGAACGACTGGGAAGCATGGGCTCCAGCGCGTCGTCGCCCGTGCCGCTGGCGCCCGCCTTCCAGCGCATGAGCACCTGTGCGTATAGCATGTGGGCATCTGTGGTCACTCGTGATCTCCATCTTGACTGACGTGTGGTTTTCTGTCGCAGCATGATTACTCGCAGGGGAGCTCAAGAACGCCAAGAGATTGCTGCATGACTACAAGGGCAAAGATCTCGACTTTCGTCTCGACGCACAGGCGCTGAGAGAGCTGCTCGCTGGAGACAAGGACTGGGCCGCGGAGATCACCGACGCCTCCAGCAGTACGAACGGCATGTACGGAGGACAGAGCCCTGCCGCTCGATCACACTATTCGTTACCAAAGTCGTTAACTGACTTTGCTCGTCTTTTTTTGCCCTAGAGTGAATGCGTTGGCGTTTATCTGCGGAGTCTGTATGGCGTGTCCTGGACCAGCGCTGGAGAAAGCTGGACGTACGCTCTCTATTTACATCATTGTCGTATTAGAAGCGCCTGGGGATTCCTTGACATTCCTTGCGCTCTAATCTTGTTGTTGTGTCTTTGACTGTCGGATGTGCAGTGGTCTTCGATGCGCTGGACTTGACGCGACCGAGCAGATCTCGATGGACGAGATGGTAAGATGCTCTAAGAACCATTGGAGTTTCTTTCTATCCCACTAATCCATCAATCTGTAACGATTGTGCCATCATCCATAGACGATCGTGTTTCTGTGCGCGACCAGGGGGCTCTGCGTGGTCTCTGGCGTCGGTGCTGTTCCTTCGGACGAAGACCTGGAGGACGTGACGCTCGGCGCCTACCGCGAGCTCAACATAAGCTCGGGACAGAGCATTTCCAAGGCCGAGTTCACCAAGTGGGTGCTGAAATTCGCAGCAGGGGACTCGACAACTTCGCACTCTGAGGTGACGATACAGAGCGCGATGGAGCAGTTTGGAGGCATCTCGCCTCCGAAAGCAGGGGTTACTACCGAATACGATGAACTGGGTAATCCTGCGGGTGGTGACGAAAACAACCCGCCTGAGCAGCAAGTGGCTGACTACTACCAACTGGAAGCTGAAGCTCGATCCGTCGAGGCGAGCACCTTCGACGAAGCGTACCAGGCGCAAGAAGTCCCACGAGCGAACGGCAACGAGCTAGCAGATGAAGCTTTAGGAGCGTTCTCAGCTGCAGAAGCAGAATTCGAAGCCTCTCCGGAAGAAGGAGCGTATTCGGAACCAAAGCCTTTGCAACACGCTCAGGAACTACTTCCGTATGAGGAAAACACGAACGAATATGAAGAAGCCCCGGGTTTCGAAGCCGAGGCAAGCGAGGGGTCGGTCGAAGTGGCTCATGCAGCGCCAGCGCAAGATAAAGGAAAAGAAGGGCAAGAGGCCATGGCCCAGTCAGACGAACCTCAGGAGGACTATGGGCAGGAGTTCGCAGTAGAGACGCCGCGGGTTGTGACGAATCAAGAGAACAGGCGCTGCAAGAGGAGGAAGTCTATGTGGAGCAGAGTAGCAGTGCTGGACAATTCGAAGTTGAACCCGTAGGAGGAGAAGAACCATCAACACCAGTTAGTGACGAGGTGCTGGCATCCAGCGAAGCGCAAGATGAGTCTGATGGCGTTGATCAACAAGCGAGTAATGCCAGTCTGTCAGCTGAGACCGAGGAGACTTTCGAGGAGCGGCTGCCAGTGCAGCAGGAATCAAGCCAAGGAGAGACGATGCCACCAGTACCAAGGGCGAGAGTGGAGGAGGGAAAGGAGGAAGAGACGTTTCCAGAAAAGCAAGCTCCACCTGCCTTTGAAGCTCCAGAACTCGAGTCTGAAGCGAACTACGAGGTGAGGTTTACTTGATTTTGCAACTCACACACCAGTGCAATGACGATGTTGGGAGTCACTCATTTGCATTCGACTACCTCAACACGATTGATTTGAGTGCAATTGTAGGATGATGGCTACGACCTCCCGTCTGCTCGAGATGAAGATGAAGCACCACCGGCAGCAACAGACGCTGTGTTAACAGACGAGCCCAGCGTTGAGGCTGAAGAAGTTGACTCGCCACTGCCAGTATCATCACCAAGTGAGGAACTGGACGAGAACGTACCAAAGGAGGATGCTACAGAGGACAGCGGTGGTGGAGTGGACCTGAACGACTTTGAAGCGTACGACTACACGCGGTCGGAGTACGACGCGAGCAGCGGACTGCCGCCTCCAGAGGACCCTGCAGACTACGCCACCGAGGAAAGCGATACTGGTACCGCCGATCCCAATGCTGATCCTGACGCTACTGCTGGAGATGCTGTGGACGAAGCAGCGTCGGCCTCACCTCTTCTCTCAAACGAGGAGACCGATACAAATCCAGGCAAGAACTGGTCCGAGTACGATGTTGGCAATGAAGCCACTAGTAGTAAAGTTGTTACCCAAGAGCTACAAATTGAGGAAGCCTGAGCCAACCATTTCCATACAGCCACTACTGTTGGTGTGATGGGATCATACAGAGAGCTCCCGTTGAGACGATTGATTCTGTAGTGAGACTGAGACAGCTGCATTAGTTCTCACCTGAGAGGTTGGTATCAGTAGTCTGCTGTGAGATGTGGCTCATTACGAGAAGCACGGATGAGCTAACGTATCCATCTCAGAAGAGCTGATTTAGGTATCCAACATCGAAACGGACACACAGCACTCGCGCGAAGATAGCCAGGGTCAGATCCTCTCGAATATGGTACTTCTTTCCACAGCTTCAATCATGCATTTTTGCGTTTGTCCCTTTTTTAGAAGGAATTTAGAAACGTTTACATTACTATCAGTTCCATTACTCTTATTCAATACATGATATATCACCTATACAAGGATTATTTATGACAGGAAAGAGGGAACAGCCAGTGCCCAAACGCGCGACAGATGGTCACCAAGTGACGCAGCCATGCGTCATTCATTCATTCATTTTTGCCAGCCATTGTGACGCACGTGCCCATTGAGAAAGGCACACAACGAACAAGCTCAAATGGCGCCGGGCGAGTACGACTGCCGCCTGAAGCAGAGCGACTACCGCTGCGCTCCTGGTGCTGGTGTTGGCGCTGCTGACACCGGAGCGGCGCTGCGCTTCACGCGCGAGCTCTGGAGCCGCCAGTTCGTGCTCAAGCACGTCGCGCCGGAGCTGCTCGCGCGCTCCGAGAGCCACGCGATGCTGCATCCCGGTCACGTGGTGATCAGTATCGACGGTGTCGCCGTGTCCGGGCTCTCGATGCGGCGGTTCACTGAGCTGTGGTTCCCAGACACGAGTGATACAGAAGAGGATGAGCTCGCAGAGGAGAAGAGAACGACTGTGAAGATGACGACGATGCGCGTGGTCCGGTTCTGCGACCGCAAGCGCGCAGACCTGGAGCGCGCCATGATCAAGGACTTGGTTTCGAGTGACAGAGCAAATGAAGCGAAATGCGTCAAGAGCTCTCCCAGTATGACGCTTGCGAGGCAGGAGCTCGTGGAGCGCATTGCGCAGTGCCAAGCGTGGATGTGGGACCACAAGCTCCAGGATGCGCAGATCGAACTGCACGCGCTTGTAGCCATTGGAGGCGCAGCGGACCCGATGATTCTGCTGCTGCGACTCGAGATGGAGCTCATTCGCGTGCTGATCTCGAATGACTCGCTGGTCGTAACACATGCACGACAGACTGCGAAGCAGACGCTCCTGTGGCTCCAGCTGTTGAGCGAAATGCCGTCGCTCTCCTCTGCGAGTGCGCTGGTGATGCGCATGTCGCTCGCTGAAGCTCTCCTGCTGTCGTCCGCGCTCCAGCTCATCGCAGAGAAGAACATGAAGGCGATGACGCAGTTCCGGCACTGCGCAGCTGTGTACGCAGAGTTCAGCGAGCGATTGAAATTGAACACCTCTCCAAATCTTCCAGTCAGTACGCTTGAAGACTTGAGAACGAGGCTTCGCTTTGGTCTCGGGGTGCTCCAGCTGTCCAGCGCCACAGCTCTGCAAGGTCTCGAATGGCTTGGCGCTATGATTATAAGTACTGGGGGCTTTGAACCAGCGCAAGCACTAGACAATCTGCTCGAATGCTGTTGTGACCCTACAAACCCTCGCGCTGCGTGGGCGTCACTGACGCTTTTCCACAGTTCCAGTGCGATCAGGATGCTTCAGAATGACGGTGACAACGACGGTGTGACTCAGCGAAAGTATGCGCTCCGAGTGGCCCAAGTCCAGCGGCAGTACCTTCAGAGGTACCCGAACTCGGTGCTGCACCTGTGGAGCGCGAGTCTGAACGTATCCAACCAACTAGTAGAAGAGAAGTCGTCATCTTCACTCGAGTACCTGACCCAAGCCGTGGCGCTCTCGTCACGAGAAGAGCACGCCCACTTGCTGCGCTTCGACGCCGGATACCGACACTTTGTGAACCTCAATTTCGATATCTCGACGCCATTGTTCATGGAGATCTGCAAGTGCGGGAGCGCGCCGAGCAAACTGCGCGGACTCTGCAGCATCTTCATCGCTGCGGGGTACCTGTTCCTCTCAGAGAGTGAGGCTCATAGCTCTTCGTCGTCGTCACCATCACGGTCTCAGCTGCTGAGCTCTGTGCGGCTGCTGCTCCGATCATCGCTGCGGTTCCTAGACGAGACCAAAGTTAAAGACGCTGAGGCCGCGTGCTTGGCGCAGCGCATGGCGGTGTACGTCAACAGTCCCGACTGGTACCTGCACTTGCTGCCGTGCGAGATCCTGTATGTGTACTGCATCAAGTACTCCACGCCAACGAAAGGACTGTCAAATGAGCAACAGCAGAACAATCTCCACGAGCGAGCGCTGGCATACCTCGACCGGTTCCAAGTCCAGAGCACGAGCGTCGCGTCCATGGGACTGCTGCGGTTCAAGGGGAAAGTGATCAAGCTGAACGCGAGTCGTCAAAGCCACCAGCGCCAGCCATTCTCGCTCGACGCCCAGGCGATTTGCGAGTGGAGCGTGCTTCGCGTCAGTGTGCTCTACCATCTCGGCAAGTTCGAATCCGCTCTGCAGCAGCTGGAGACGCTGCAGGAGCTGCTGCTTCAAGTGCCTTCGAGCTCGTTCGTGCCGGCGCTTGTGAGCTTTTACAGACTGCAGATCCTCTTTCGGCAGATTCTTGAGCTGACCGAAGTGCTAGATACAGCAGCACCAGCGTGGCAACTTGAGAACCTGTACTTCGAGTACAGCTACATCTACGCAGGAAAGCTCAGAGCACTTGCAGCAGTGCTGACGAGCAGACGCATGTCGTGCAAGACAAACTAGAGAAGATCTACATATTCACACACTTGACACATTAATTAGGTAATAGAGTACACATATAGAGACACTAACCGATTCCTGGACGTGGACGGCTTGCTTAAGCGGCGATCGAAAGACCATTGTAGTCGTCGTCGTCATACTCGTCGCGGCGTCCCTTCTTCTTGTCGGCGGTCTTCTTCCAGCCAAAGCGCTTAGCGAATCCCCCCGTCGACGCAGCAGGAGCCGACGCAGGAGGAACGTTGGAAGACGCGCGGAAGAAGCTGAACTTGGACTTGGTTTTCGCTTCGTTCACATTCGGAGAGTACACGACCGAGCCTTCGAGGTCCGAGCTGTCGACGCTCGCGGAGCTGCTCGCCTTGCGCAGTCGGTTGCTCGGAAGAGGGTGTCCTTGGTCGATTGCGTACGTCTTCGGAGCCGTGGTCTTTGCGATTAGCTTCGCAGCGACAGCCCCCAACGCTGTCGTCCGTGGCTTGCGCTCTTCGTCGTTGTCATCGTTCGACGACGAGTTGCTGTTGTTCGACGAGGCTTTCGAGCTACTGTTACTTGAAGACGCCTTCGAGCTGCTACTCGGCTTCTTATCAAACACGTGCGCCAACTTGTCGGTTGAGAGTTTGTTCAGCAGGTTGGGGCGACCCCAGCGCTTCCCCGATGACTTGGTGGCATTGCTGTCGTCTTTCAAAAAGGTGTGGCGCTCGTCTTGCTCTTTGTCATCGCGGCTGGAATCAGCTTCGGCGAGACTTCCACGCTCACTATCGGTGTCAAAGTACTGTGGGGGCTCCACCTGCGCTTCTTGTTGCGGCGACTGCTTTGGGACAGTATTGATTGCCTCAAACAAAAGCTGTCCGTACGAGTTGCGCGAGTCGCGTGAGTTGGACGCATAACTACCACGCGGGGTGCCGGAGTCAAACGAGTTGCGGTTGAGGGTGACTTCAGTTGGAGATGACGGGCGTTCAAAGTCCGACACGTAATCGGACATGTCATCACTGAAGCGGTCGTAGCTTTCAGGCTGAACGTCAGGGACAAACTCAACCGTAGACGATGGGGAGGATTCATCCGAAACGTGAGTTGGCGCAGAAGACGACGGTGCTGTTTCGTAGGCAGTGCTGTACCCGTCTTCTGAGGCAGCTGTCGATTTTGGTGGGCCATTTAACGGTTTTGGCATCTCAATCGCATCCACAAAGACGTCGTCTTCGTCTTCATCATCGTCAGCGTTTCCATCGCTGTCTGTCTCGTCGCGGATCGTGAGACTCTCCGATGTTTTCTGGGGTTCACTGCTCAAACGGCTTGGGGGCGACACAGTTCCGGTCGATTGAGGCGAAACAACACCACTCTCAACAACATCTTCCTCGTTGTCGTCGTCGTCATCATCGTCATCATCTTCGCTGTCATCGGATGCATTAGAAAATCTCCCGAGCATACTCAGCTTCTGGAGTTCAGCAAGAGTAGGTCGAGTGGGTTGAGAAACACGATCACCATCCGAGTTGTCGACAGCCAGAGAAGCCTTCACAGAATCCAACGCCCCCTCAATAGCGACTTTCACGACTTCTTCCGTCACCAATTCCAAGGTTGCATCAGCTGCTTTTTCAGAAAGTCGGTCCGCCTCGGCTCGCTTCTCAGACTTCAACGCCGCCACCGCAGAGCGAGTGGACGCGCCGCGCCAGTGGCTCTGGAGCTTCACCGCCATCGTGTTCTCGAGCTCAGCCTGGTACGCAGACTCCTCGAGCGCAGCAAGACGGCTCGCTTCCGCA
>JAADVK010001264.1:0-10178 GCA_023334975.1 Globisporangium sylvaticum
CGTCGGTGCGCAACGCGATCAAGCAGCTCCGCGGCGGCTCGGATAAGTTCTACAAGGACCTCATCACTGCGGCCAAGATCGTGATCTGCCAGCACAAGGTGGACAATCCGGGCACCGGGGTCACCCCATCGAACCGCTACGTCAACGAGACGGACGACTTGGCGTACAAGAACTCGACCGGCGGCTGCATCCGCATCACGATCACCGCGATGAGCGACGACGACATGGTCGCCAAGTACAAGGACCCAAACGCCTGCGAGGTCGAGCCAAATTGCTACTGGAGTACGATCGATACGGCGGTGGACACGGACCGGACCATGCAGCCCGCGGATGGCAGCATGACGTACTCGGATGCCAAGGACGAGCTCAAGAAGTGGGGGCAGGGCGTGCTGGTGTTCATCGTGCCGGGCATCATCCTCGCGGTGCTCAGTCTGTTCACGATGATCTTCTTCCTGATCTGCCGCTGCTGCTGCAACCGCTGCGGCAGCCGCTCACCGAAAGAAGGAGGGTACACGTGCATGCAGAAGTTCCTGCCGCTGCTCTTCTTCCTGCTCTTCGCGGTCGGCGTCGTCGTGGTCGCCAGCGTGTCGCTGCTCTACCAGAAGACCCTGACCGACGCCGTCGACGACACGTTCAACACGACGCTGAGCACGCTCAACGACACCGGCGCGTGGCTCGTGCGCATCCGCACGCCGCTCGAGGAGATCCGCGACAAAGTGGTGGACTCGGCCGACGAGATCGCGCTGCAGATCGCAGACACGAGTTTCATCGACCATGGCATCGACGGACTCACCGGCGCGCTCACGAAGTTTAAGGACGACTCGGCGGACCGCACGCTGCCGGCCGGGTGCAACGTCACGGCTGGCAACCCGTACTGTGTGGCCTGCACGGTGTGCACGACGATCAGCGATCAGGTGAGCCAAGCGAATCAGCAGATCAAGGACAACGCTGGTAAGGGTGTCACGTCGCTCAAGGACGTGCGCGACACGCTCACAACGAGCCTCGTCAAGGTCAAGAACACGGTGCGCTCGAGCGTGGCCGAGCACGTGGGCGACCTGGACACGTTCATCACCACGATCACCGACACGCACAAAAACGTCGACGACGTGTACGGCAAGTACGACGACCAGAAGGCCGTGCAGCAAGTCGGCGTGCTCGTGTTCTTTGGGCTCGCGCTCGTCGTGATCGTGCTCGGACTGCTCGGCATCCTCTTTGGGCTCACGACGCTCAAGTTCCTCGCCAACATCATCCACGTCGCGTACTTCATCGGCTTCCTCGCGCTCACCCTGACGTTCATCGCGAGCTCGATCTTCCTCGCGGCCAGCGTCGTGCTGGGCGACGCGTGCGAGATGACGGCGATCGTCGCCCAGAACTGGACCGTGGTGGTGAGCGGCCAGAACGGCGACATCGCGAACGCCTGCTTCGACGTGAACGCGTCGCTCATCGACGCGCTCAACCTGACGTCCCAGCTCGACTTTGCGCGCGGCGGCATCCCGTTCCCCGACAACATCGACACGGACAAGCTGCTCAACTTTTCCGACCTCGACGCGTTCGCGGAGACGATCAAGGACGTGGACAGCTCGACCTTCCAGGTGGATCAGACGGCTTTGGACAAGGGCCTGGAAGCGCTCAACAAGTACACCAAGCAAACCGACGGGCAGTGCAAGCCGGTTGACGGCAACTACGTTGAGGCCACGATCCTGACCCCTTGGGACGCGAACGGCGGGGGTAACACGACGAACGACGGTCTCACGTACATGATCGACCACTACAGGTCTTTCGAGCAGTTGTGTTTGGCCGGGGGCCCGGGCTTGCCGTTCAACTGTTACCCAGCCGAGAACCCGTGCCCGTTCCAGGTGTTCATCGGCGAACTCTACAAGAACGTGAGCACGCTCGCGGCCGTGAAAGTGGACGGCGCGGCGTTCGTCACGCAGCTCCACGAGAATATGGCCGCAGTCACGGCGTCCACGCAGACGTTCAAGGACAAGGCTAAGGACCTGAACGGCAAGGTGAACGTGATCAAGGAGGACCTCGAGAAGAGCCTCTTCAGCTACGTGGGCGACTTTGAGAAGGAGATGACCTGCACGTTCATCCACGACAGCTACCTGGAGATCTACAGCGCGCTCTGCGGGGACCTCATGCCGGCGTTCACGATGATCTCGCTCATGCTCTTCCTCGCGGGCATCTTCCTCATCCCGGTCACCGTCTGCCTCATCATCGCGGTCAAGCGCCTCAAGGCGCGCGGCAACGGCAGCCACGTCATGGACAACGAGATGAAGTTCAAGTAGAGACAGATCAAGCCACGACCGGCCGGGTGTATCATTCACTCACATCACACCAGCTAGCCCCACCAACGACTTTGGAAATTGGTTCGTGAAGACGAAACCAATTTCCACCACCATTTTCTATAAAGCTCTATCGAATAACCTATCTATCTCATCTATGAAAATGCATCCATCTATCTGATATCAATCGGTTCTCTTCCGTTTTCTCATGCAGTGCAAGTATTGTTTTTGTGTGGAGACCAGTTATATCTATTGTTCTGTCGGACGCGGCGAACTTCCACGAGAGCGCGGTCGGCGTAGCCTTGAGCTGTGAGACGCCGTAGCCCTTGTCGTCAAACTTGGCGCTCCACGGACTCGTGACGCCCTTGTAGTCGTTGCTGCGCGCGATCGGCGAGTGGCGCTCGTAGGCGTGCACGTGGTCCGAGAGCACCATGTCGACCTTGCACTTGATGAAAAGCTCCTCGAAAGCCTTCGATGGAAATGGGGCTGGGATCCGACGAACTGCTCCAAGCCAAATTTACTGTGACGCGACTTCGATAACTCTTTTTGCGTGTGAGAGCAGCACCTACCACACCTCAAATTGGAGCTGTGCATGAAACCTGGTGGTGGATACTCCCACAGTCTGGAGGTCATAGATGCCACTCAGCCCAGAATTTGAAAGTGTTTTGCTGTCGATTGCAAAAAAAAGTGCGTTTTGTTGTCAGCTTTACGATGTTGAAAAATACATTATTGCATGCGGATGTCTTTTTGTTAAACGGCTTGATTTACCTCTTTAAAGCGATCATAACTTTTCAGCGCTTTTCACAGGCGTGCGTTCACACCAGCAACCACGAGCCAAACCGTGTGCGCTCCTTCACCGCCGCTCATTTCGCTCAGACGAATTCTGCTCCGCTCCTTGTCACATTTGTGCATTGTGTTGCATTGCTGCATTGCATTGTGCATTGCGCGGGCTCTTTTCGTGCATTGCGGCGACTTGAGGCTGTGGTTGCTTCACCCAACAACGAAACCACAGACACAGCAGAACCACTGTCCAGAAGAGAGCGAGCGAGCGAAGCAACAGGCAACAGCCCACTCATTTCCGTTTACTCGGCGCTCCCCCCCTTCCTGTCGGTCCTTCCCCCGCACCGACGACTCTCCCTCCTTCTTCCTCCCCTCCATCATGACGCAGCAGTGGCTCGCGGCCGCGTCCAAGTGCGTGCAGCGCGGCATCCGCGCGAACGCCACGGCGGCCTCGCGCGCCGCGTCCGCGTCTTCGTCCGCCGCCAGCAAGCGCCTGAGCGCCGTGCGCGCGTTCTCCACGACGGGTCCGCACCCGAGCGAGACCTTCCTCACGGGCACGAACAACGCCTACGTCGAGGAGATGTACGACAGCTGGAAGACCAACCCGCAGAGGTGCGTTTAATAAATGAGCGAGACTGTGTGTGTGTGTGTGGCTTGCTGGACTTATTACATACAGAGGCGGATCTTTAACTCAGACTCGAATGTGTTGTCATGTGATTTATTAGTGTGCACAAGTCGTGGGACGTGTACTTCCGCGGCATTGAGAGCGGCGCCGTCCCTGGCGAGGCGTTCATCCCGCCACCGACGATCCATACCGGCGTCAAGCCGGTCGTGTCGGTCGGCACCGCCGCCGCTAGCGCCGGCTCGCTCGACCACAACGACGCGCTCGGTTTGAGCTACTTGATCCGCGCGTACCAGGTGCGTGGCCACGAGCTCGCGAACTTGGACCCGCTGGGTCTGCAGCAACGCCCAGAGCTCCCGGAGCTCGACATCAAGCAGTACGGCTTCACGGACGCGGACCTGAACCGCGTCATCGCGATCCCAAAGAACTTGTAAGTGTGGCGGAGCTGTTGTTGTTTGTTGACTTGGATAGAGAGATATAGCGTCAATTTCTGATACCGTTGTGTTCGTTGTGTGCTCTCTTATTATTGTTTGTAGCTCTTCGGGTGTGTCGGGCTTCCTGGAAGAACTGGCGGAGGGCAACAACACGCTGACGCTCGGCGAGATCGTGCACCGCCTGCAGGAGACCTACTGCAGCACCATCGGCGTGCAGTACATGCACATCCTGAACCGCGACAAGTGCAACTGGATCCGCACCAAGATGGAGCACCTCGTGCAGTTGGAGAAGTCCAAGGAGAAGCAGCTGCACATCCTCGAGCGCCTGGCGTTCTCGGTGGTCTTTGAGCGCTTCCTGGGCAACAAGTACAACACGACGAAGCGCTTCGGTCTCGACGGCGCCGAGTCGCTCATCCCGGGCCTCAAGTACATGATCGACCGCGCCACGGAGCTCGGCATGGAGCACCTGGTGATCGGCATGCCGCACCGTGGTCGCCTGAACGTGCTCTCGAACGTGATCCGCAAGCCGATCCAGCAGATCTTCAAGGAGTTCCAGGGCACGCATGTGGATGTGGAAGCCTACAAGCAGGAGGACATCGAGGACTGGTCGAACTCGGGCGATGTCAAGTACCACTTGGGCACGTCGTACGACCGCACGTACCCAGACGGCCGCAAGGTGCACTTGTCGCTTGTGGCGAACCCGTCCCACTTGGAGGCCGTGGACCCGGTCGTGGTCGGCAAGGTGCGCGCGAAGCAGTTCTACCTGGGCAACGACGCGGAGGCGGAGCGCAAGGTCATGCCGCTCTTGCTGCACGGTGACGCTGCGTTCTCTGGCCAGGGCGTGGTCTACGAGACCATGCACCTGTCTGAGTTGGAGAACTACGACACCGGTGGTACCATCCACGTGGTCGTGAACAACCAGGTTGGTTTCACCACGGACCCGAAGAACTCGCGCTCGTCGCAGTACTGCACGGACCTGGGCAAGGCCATGGACATCCCTATCTTGCACGTGAACGGCGATGACCCAGAGTCGGTCGTCAAGGTGTTTGAGTTCGCGGCCGAGTGGCGCCAGAAGTGGAGCGCGGACGTGATCATCAACATGACGTGCTACCGCCGCTTCGGCCACAACGAAGTGGACAACCCGTTCTTCACGCAGCCGCTCATGTACAAGAAGATCGCGCAGATGGGCTCGGTGCTGGAGCTGTACGTGGACAAGCTCGTGTCCTCGGGTGCGGCGTCGAAGGAGGAGTGTGACGCAGTCACGGACAAGGTTTGGGCGTTCTTCCAGTCAACCTTCGAGGAGTCGAAGGACTGGGAGCCAACGAAGAAGAGCGACTGGCTCGCGAACCGTTGGGAATCGTTCAAGAGCCCGAACCAGCTCTCGCGCATCCGTCGCACGGGCGTCGACCTCGACACGCTCAAGTTTGTCGGCGGCAAGATCTCGCAGGTGCCAGAGGGCTTCCGTCTGAACCGTCAGCTGGAGCGTATCATCAGCGCCAAGAAGACCACGATCGACACGTCGGAGGGCATTGACTGGGGTACCGCGGAAGCGCTTGCGTGGGGCACGCTGCTCCTTGAGGGCAACCACGTGCGCATCAGTGGCCAGGACGTCGAGCGTGGTACGTTCAGCCACCGTCACGCGGTGCTGCACGACCAGGAGACGAACGACGAGTACGTGCCGCTGAACAACTTGGCGAAGAAGACGTTGCCGTCGGCGCCGTTGGAGTACCGCAACCCGAGCGGCAACTCGATCCCAGACACGCAGGCCGAGTTTGTGGCGTCGAACAGTTCGCTCTCGGAGTTCGGTGTGCTCGGCTTTGAGCTCGGCTACTCGCTGGAGAACCCGAACGCGCTCGTGATGTGGGAGGCGCAGTTTGGTGACTTCGCGAACGGTGCGCAGATCATGATCGACCAGTTCCTGAGCAGCGGTGAAGACAAGTGGATGCGCCAGTCGGGTCTCGTGATGCTGCTGCCGCACGGCTACGAAGGCCAAGGTGCCGAGCACTCGTCGTGCCGTGTCGAGCGCTACTTGCAGTCGACGGATGACGACCCAGACGTCGTGCCGCTCATGGACGAAGAGAACCGCATGCAGATCCAGCACACGAACTGGCAGGTGGTGTACTGCTCGACGCCAGCGCAGTACTTCCACGTGCTGCGTCGTCAGATCCACCGCGACTTCCGAAAGCCGCTGATCTCGGTGCAGCCAAAGCACTTGCTGCGTCTGCGCCAGGCGTCGTCGAAGCTGGAGGACATGGCCGAGGGCACGCAGTTCCACCGCGTGATCCCAGAGGTGTCCCCGGAGAAGCTCACGAAGGACGAGGACGTGAAGCGCGTGGTGTTCTGCTCGGGCAAGATCTACTACGAGCTCGTGCAGGAGCGTGAAGAGCGTGGCATCGACAACATCGCGCTTGTGCGTGTGGAGCAGATCGCGCCGTTCCCGTTCGACAAGGTCGCGGAGGAAGCCGCCCGTTATAAGAACGCGCAGATCACGTGGGTGCAGGAGGAGCCACAGAACATGGGTTTCTGGACGTACGTGGCGCCGCGCATCGAGACCGCGTTGACCAAGATCAACACGGACACGGACAGAAGACCAAAGTACGTCGGTCGCTCGGCCGCCGCGGCGCCAGCCACCGGCTACCACGCGGTGCACCAGATCGAACAAGCTCGCATCATCAACAAGGCGCTGTCGCTGTAAGCATGAACACAAATCAAGAAAAATCGCAAAGAAGAAACAGCCAGGACAAGAGAAACACGAGTGTCGACAGTTGGGCAGCAACAACAAGAAGAAGAGGTGGGAAAGGGCGAGACTGGCTCATGTCGAAATGTGATCCAATCTTATCGAACGAGGGAACTGGTCTCGGGGGCGTAGAGCTTTTGTGTCCTCAAGGCTGTGTTTACGTGTTCTGCTCTGACAACTCTTGAACAAAATGACAAATACACCAAACAAACAACACTACTCATCCGCATTCACACCCATGGGCTCACTTGCGTGCAAAGGCTTATTTATTTGCTCCTACAGAGATCGAGTTGATAATTGTGTGGGTAGAAAATGGTGGTGGAAATTGGTTCCGTCTCAAAGAACCAATTTCCATAGCTGAGCTTGCTTATGTGAGACACCCACCGACCTCGCGGTTTGTCTCTGCTTGAGCTTCATCTCGTTTGTCCATGCCGTGATTGCCGCGCGCGTTGAGGCCAGGAACTTCCAGTCTGAATGGCCATCGTTCTGGTCATAACCATAGCAGTTAGAGAACCTCACGTGAATGATTGTATTATAACCGATTCACTTACGTTGTTCATTCAGCTCACACTTGTATGCTGGACACATCTATATCGTTTGCTACATGCTTACAGTGGAGGAATCTTTCCTCTCTACGCCTTCGTGATGACGAAATCGTCCAGGGTCTCGCCCGTCTCGGTCGTGACGAACTTCCACGAGAGCGTCGTCGGGGTGACCTTGAGGAACGAAATGCCGTAGTGGGTGTCGTCGTACTTGGCGTTCCAAGGGCTCACCGGGTTCTTGTACTTGTTGTGGCCCTCGGAGGAGCCTGGCGCACCGGAGATCACGTACACTGGCGCCTTGGGGCTCGCGTAGGTCTTGCGGTCAGTCGAGACGCCATCGAGCACGGCCTTGCTGCGCGCGATCGGCAGGTGGCGCTCGTACGCGTGCACGTGGCCAGCGAGCACCATGTCCACCTTGTACTTGATGAAGAGCTCCTCGAACGCCTTCTGCACTGGCAAAGCTTCGTCGTTCGGCACACCGTTGGTCTGCGAGCGGAGCGTGTACATGGTGCGGTGCATGCCGACAACGAGCCATGGCACGTTGGCGCGGTTCGCGTCAGCCTTCTTCAGGTCCGCCTCGAGCCACGCGAGCTGGTTGCCAAAGTTGCCGTTCTTGCGGCCAGTGTACGCGTTCGCTGGCGCGTCCGGGTAGTCGGTCTCCGAGGAGATCGTCGTGAAGTGCATCGACGCGTAGTCGAATGAGTACCACATGTTCTTCACGCCCTTGCTCTCGTCCGACGGCATCTTGAAGCGCGCGTTGAACGCCGTGTAGTTGCCCAGCTGGTCCTTCTTGGAGCTCGAGACGATGCAGGATGGCGAGTGGCACTCGGCCTCGTGGTTGCCCACGAGCACCATGTACGGCACCTGCTGCATCACGGGCGTGAGCGAGTTCATCCAGCGGTTGTAGGTCTCTTCGTAGTGGAAGCCCGTGACTTCCTTGAGGCTCAGGAACGAGTTGTCCGCGTACGAGATGTCGCCCACGTGGTAGATGAAGTCGATCTTGCCTGGCAGCGCGTTCACGTACTTGTTCGAGGCTTCCGCGTTCGCGTCGACACCAAAGTCGCCGTACACTGCGAGCTCGAACGTGTCCTTGCTGCCGGCAGCGCGCGACGTCGTGAACGACGCAACATCGCTCTGGAAACTCGCGCTCGCCGCGCTGCCGACCTTGTAAAAGTACTGGGAGTTGGCGGTCAAGCCGCTCACGGTTGCGTGGTACGTGTACAGCGAGTAGGTCTTGTCCGAGTAGTACTTCTTGGTCTCGATGGACGCCTTGGCGTTGCTGAGGCTGGTCTGCGAGGTGCCGATCCAGACCTGCGGGTCGGTCACTTGGGTGAACGTCGTCCAGGAGATCGTCATGCCCGTGCCGGCCGGCGCACCGGCGAACGCCAAGTGGAGCTGCTGCGGCACTTTGGACGCGTCGCTGTTCTTGGTCACGCGGCAAGCCTGCGACGGCGTCACGTCGCCAAACTTGTACTGGATCGAGCACGAATCCGCGGGCGTGCACGAGAACGAGTCCCACTTGTAGACGCAGGTGCTGTCATCGACAAACGAGAGCTCGGCTTCCTGGGCGACTTGAGAGGTCGCGGAGACCGAGGTCGAGCCGAAGGACACGGCAACGGCGGCGAGCGCTGCAAAGGAGAAGTACTTGGTCTGCATGCTGCCTGAGTTGGTTTTCTTGCTTGGTTTTCTTGGAAGGCTGGCTGAGCGCTGACAAGCAAATTGAACAATGAAGGACCTCGAGTTGCAGAGCTGTCTTGTCAGTCTTGTCAGTCCTGCCAGCCAGCCTGCACACCTTCAGGGATTCTGGCGGTGCGTCCACATGACGACAGACGACAGTCAGTCAGTCGGCCAGCGGTTGAACGAGCGTGCAGCTCTCGAGTTGCAATCACAATCCGGACGAGCGAGCGCGTTCCGCAAAGCCAAGTGGCGACGCCTCGTGCTCACGAAAGAGTGCAGGCATGGGGATAGGACACCGTTGCCCCTGTGTCGTTTGTCGTGGGTTGCAGGATCATTTCGCTCCACCGCAATAACAGAGGAATCCTGCAGAGAGCGAGAGTCGTCTGTGTTGCTCAGGCAAATCCGATGTGATTGCTATCTCAAGTTGTCCGTCCATCCATTTTCATTTCCATTTCGCTTTCCATACAGTTTTGAGATGAGGAGCTCTTCGTCATTTCTATGGGAGCGACTATTGCCTGTGTTTCCCCATCGCAATTCATGTTTGTAGCAAAGCACCACTGCCATGCGGTGGATTGCAGATCCCAAGTTTAATCTCGCGTCTGGCTGTTTCTGAGGAAGAAAGCGCTTGGACTGAGTGACTGACTGACGGACTGTCCGGTTGTGAGCGACTGAATGGGATGTTGCGGAGATTGTGGTACAGTGCGGATTGGCACACACAATCAGGGCCCCAGCGAGAGAGATTACGAGCCAGATGAAAGTGTCCATTCCGGCGCGTCGATGAGTCGATGAAGAAGGACATCACGGAGCTCAAGCTCCACAAGGCGATCTCGAACGTGAGCGCGTTCCTTGGGGCTCCGAGTGGTACTGTTATATTTTGTTTGTCTTTTTCAAGTGTCCGCACTATTCTTTTGCCTGCAGCTTGCTCTGCAGTTCCTGCCGCTCGTCGCGACCACGTCGTCAATGCGCTGCTGCCACTCGGTGCCATCGAGGCTCGGCTTGTCGGTCAGGAACAGGAACACGCGACGCATCGTCTCCGCTCTACAGTAACAGCCACAGGTCTTATTAGCAGCAACCCAATCATAGATGACAGAACACACGCGC
>JAADVK010001265.1:0-10173 GCA_023334975.1 Globisporangium sylvaticum
GAACGGCCTCGAGAACTACGCGTACAACCTGCGCAACACCCTCGACGACGAGAAGCTGAAGAGCCAGATCTCGGAGGAGGACCGCAGCGCGATCAACGACAAGGTGACCGAGACCATCAACTGGTTGGACGCGAACCAGTCTGCCGAGAAGGAAGAGTTCGAGGCGAAGCAGAAGGAGCTCGAGGGCATTGCCAACCCGATCCTGCAGAAGATGTACGCTGCTGCGGGCGGTGCTGGTGGCATGCCAGGCGGTGCTCCAGGCGCTCCAGGTGCCGGTGCTCCTCCAGCCGCTGGCGGCGACCAGGGCCCAAAGATCGAGGAGGTCGACTAAGTGTGCTCACCCCGCGTGATCCGTCGGCAGCGGTCTTTTCGTCTGCGTCTTGGGCATCGGTTCTCCAGGCGCGCGGATATAAAAAGCTTAGACCCCCCGCACCCTCTCCTATCTTTTCGCTTGCAATGAAAACGTGTAGCTAGCTCGTGGTCGTCGAGGACCAGAATGACATGGTGATCTTTCGGTTGCAGTAGCTGCATACCAAAAGGCAATAAAGTATCCCTCCGTTCGTATTATCATCCCATCTCGTTTTGCCACAAGCCTTCAATTGTCGGTGCTGTAATGAGTAATGAACGCATCAAAATTCACGCGACACCTTCGGACAGCTCCGAAGAGCTTCTTGAAAATCAAGAGCTTCTTGAAAATCGACAGTCTCCAAAAACTTGCACTCCCCATTTGACACTGACCACTCGATCGTTTTCCCACGCAGACACCCAGGTTCCAAAAAAGATCCATCCTCACTCGTATCTAGTCGGACTGATCCACTACTCCGTCTAGTCTGGTAATTTCAAAGTGTACCCAGATTGGTTTCCTCAATTAACCCACATCGAATGCCTTTTTGCCGCTGATATATTTTGATCGGACTTTAGCGGAGAGAAGCAGGCGTTTTGACTCAAAAGGTCTCTTTGGAGCTTCTCAGGAAGGAAGGAACAGAAAATCAAGCACAAGCTCCTTTGTCAACGGCAGCCGCGCCTCTCTGCATTTAGCTGCTGCCGCTGCGCGGAACGAACCGCCCGCCTGCTCACCACCCGCACCCGCACCTCCTCCTCTCTTTCTCTCTCTGCACGAGAGAGCGATTCCAGATCCGCAGATGGCGCCTACCATGAGTCGACCGCCGTCCACCAGCTCTGCGAGCGGCACTGCGAATGCCAACGGCAATGGCAACGTCGCCGCGAGCGCAGATCCGTTCTACGTCTTCAAAGAGTGCGTACTTGCGTTCTGCATCTGTGCATCTGCGAGTGCTTGCGTATCGTGTACTAATTTCCATATGGAAACTGTGAATGTGCCGTTTGCATGCGTGTGTTTGTGTTGTACAGAGAGCTCGAGACCAAAGTGTCGTCGGTGCACCAGCGACACACAAAGTGGAAAGCCATCTACGACGCGAAAGACTCGCCGGCTGCGAAAGAGCTTCCAGCGCTCACTTCCCGTGCGTTGCCGCTATGCCCATCCTCTTGGTTCGCATGTGTGGCGCTTGCTAAGGTCTCTCGATTGCCTATTGCTGGTGTTGTTGCGTGTTGTGCAGAGCTTTCGAATGCGATCGCGTCGGCGGAGAAGTCGCTCAAGTTCCTGGAGCAAACGATCGTGATGGTGGAAGCGAATCGCTCCAAGTTTGAGCACATCGACAATGTACGCGCACCTCTGTTCACTCCTGCAATCGAATGAGAGGTCGTGTAAAGTCTCTGACGGGTGCTTTGATTGCCATTGTGCGTGTGCAGGCGGAGATTGCGAGTCGAAAAGCATTTGTGTCTGCATCACGAACGGTTAGAAAACCTCGAGCATGTTTTTTTTTTTTATCATTTAGGTGCTGATTTTTGGTGTGCCTCTTGTGCATTTGCGTTGCAACATGTAGGAATTGCTCTCTGTGTCCACTGAGATTTCGTCGGACGCTGTGAAAGCCAGGATCCGCAAGGAAGAGAAAAAGGTGGGTTTCTTGAAAATGCTCCTGCCCAGTGAGGTACTGTGTGTGTATGGATTCTTACTTTTCCACCGGATTTCGTGACCGCAAAACCAATGCTGTAGTTGATGAAGCCACTGTCCGCAAAAGCAGCAGCGATGGACGACAACGCAAGGTTCCTAGAAGATCAAAGCCAGCGCCAGAGTGTACGTTGCGTAGCGGCCAGTTTTGTCTAACTTCCTACCTGGTCAAGCACTGACAAATTAGTCATTTGTTCCCGATTGAAACGTCGCAGCACATTTTACAAGAACAGGACCAGAGCCTGGACGGACTGTCGAAATCGGTGACGTCCCTGAGCGCCGTCGCGATCGAGATTAACCACGAGATCAAGAGCCAGAACAAGTGAGTAGCTTGCTAACAGGCGTCGGCTTGCATTGCAAGTTTGTGCAGCGGCTCACTGACCCATGCGTGTGTGACTCTTCTGTTCTTCAGGATGCTGGACGACTTGACGGACGATGTCGTCGAGGCGCAAGAGCGAATGAACTTTGTGATGGAGCGCATGAGCAGACTCCTGAAGACAAAAGGTGAGGGAGGGTTCTTGTTGTCGAAATCGCTATTGCAGGCTTCGTTTGGTTCCATCAACTCACACTGTTGCATTTGCTGTTTGCCATTTCCAGACAAGTGTCAATTAGGACTGATCATCTTCCTCGTCTTCGTGCTCGTGGTTATGGTCTTTCTCGTCATCTACACATAGAGAAACACTGAAACAACACCAAAGTCTTCACAACATAGCCCCCGTCTTCACATAGTCACAGAGAGAGAGTGATGCAGGCACACAAACCCTCTCGCAATGGAATATATTTAATCACACCGAAGCCATCGTGTTCATTAAGGCGCAAAGCAATGCAAACTAAAGGTGTTGTGGTAACAAAACGACTGTATTTCCTTCCCTATACAAACAAGGCTCTACGATTTGTTTCACTTCTCTCTTCTCTACTCTTTTTGGCTGATGCTGATGGTGGTGGTGGTGGGGTTCGCTCCTCTAATGAGCTTTCCCCTCTTCCTCTAATAACTTCTACATGGATCGCTCCTGCTTGACACGCAAACTATTACTATCGCTACTACTATTGGTGCTACTGCTACTGGCGCTTCCGCTCGGGGCTACGCTACCCGCCCCCGGGTAGAATGGCGGCGCGTCGTATCGCTGCTGCTGCTGCTGCTGGCGAAACTGCTGCTGGTGCTGGTGGAAAGGCATCAGCGGCGGCGCGGACGTCGGCATGGCCACCAGCGCCGCGGCCGCAGCAGCCGATGGCGCACAGAGCGCAGAGGCCGCAGAGACGGACGCCGGGCTCGACGACAACGACGCCGCGGCCGCCTGCGGGGACGACGGCGTGGTCTGCTGGCGCTGCACTTTCTTCTTGCGGTCGAGCTTGCGCTGGTTCGCGTTCGCGCGCAGGCGGTGGTAGTTGCACAGGTTGTGGTAGTCGCCGCACGACTTGAGCGCGCGCACGTTGCTGCACTTACCCGTGCGGTATTTGCACTTGAGCTCCGCTGAGGTCAGCACCGTCGTCGGAGTGGCGGCGGTGGTGGTAGAAGACGCAGACGGCGAGTCGCTACTGCTGGTGGTAGAAGTGGTCTGACCAGATGGCTGGCGTGGCGACTCGAACACCTCGCGGAAGCTCGGCAGCACCTTGGCGCGCTCGCTCTCGGCAGCCGCTGCCTGGGCGTCCGCGTCTGCGTGCGGACTCAGCTTGCGCTTCTTGAGCGTCACGAGCAGCGACTTCATCGAGATGTTGCCGTTCAGCGCGTCCAGTTGCTGCTGCTCCTCCGACACCGCCGGGTTCTGCGCGTAGAGCTCCTCGCCCGCGTGGTTCATCGCGCGCTTGGGCGGGAGACTCGAAGTGCTGCTGCTGCTGCTGCTGCTATTCCTACTGCTGGTGCTGTTTGGCGCGAGCTTGAGGTCGCCGCCGTCAACACCATTGCTGTCTGGAGCGCCGCTGCCGTTCACAAACACCTCCATCGACAGGAACGCTGCTCCTCCCTGTTTCTCGCCCTTCTCGACTGGGTTGTCGCCGCCGCTTTCCGCCTTGATACGCAGCTTACGCGCTGGTGCGGTCCCCAGTTTCCCATCGCGACGCGCAATGAGGTTCGCCTTGACCTGCAGCATGGGGTGGATCGCGCCGTTCGATCCCTTCTCCTGTGGTTGCTGCTCCTGTTGCGCGTACTGGCGGCACGGCGCCGCGAACACCAGCGCCTTGCTGTCCCCTTGAGCTCTGCCATTCTGGTCGTCACGACGGCTCATGCGCTCATGCGTGGCGTGCAAGTCGAGGGGGCTGCGCAGGAAGCGCGTCGAGGGGTTACTCAGGCTCACGAGCGCGATCGCCTCCTCCTCGAGCGTGCGGCGCGCTTCGTCGTCCAGCATCCTGTTCTCTCAAAGCTCTGCTAAATGGGGCCACGTGTGTCTCTCTGCTGCGGGGACGAATCGAGCTCTGCTGCTGCTGGTTGGGCGGCAAAGGGAAGGAGGGAGTGATGTCTCTCAGCGTTTCTGAGTCTGTGTCTGAGTGGTGGTTGGACGCTCGCCCTTCTCGCTCGCTCTCTCTGGAGCTTTTTGCTTATCTGAGTTGTCTGCGCCTGGTCTCTGGCGCCACTCACTCTCACTCTCACTCGTGTGGGATGGATGGCAAGCCACTGGCTGTATGGATTTTAGAGAGGGTTTTGGATGCTGGCCAACTCACTCACTCACACAGCTTTTTATCAGGCGACTTAATCTTTTTGATGCGCATGCAATTCGGACTTGTCAAGCGCGATCTTTGGATCCTGCGGTGGAGTGCGCGGTTGACAGACAGTGGTGGTGTTGGGGATCGGTCGCCTGCGCTTTGAAGAACGAATGAATGAGTGGTAGGAGATCCTGACCAGGAATGGATTGACTTGGGAGAGCGAGAGCGCGTGCGTCTCAACCGAATCTGATAGCCACCACCAGTCGCTCAAACCGAAGGTGGAGATCGGTGGAAGAGCGCCAGCGGTTTGAGCGCTTCTGAGGTTTCTGGTGATTGATTAGCGTCGGGTGGTGGAGGGTTTGACTTTTCTTGACGCCTGTCTGTGTTGGGTTTCACGTTTTCCTAGTTCTTCTTCTAACTAACTGTCAGTTGGTAGACCGCAGTATTCGTCTTGATGGCAAGAGGAAGAAACCAGACATATCGTCATTTACCGTTGCGCTCATACAGAAGCTCCTTCGTGCTTCTTAGGAGCTCCATCAACGCCACCAAGCAGGATCTCACCTGCTGACGTTGAATGAATGGTCGAGTCGGAGGGTCTATTTGCGCTAAATCGCTGCGAACACAGTGCTAATTCGTAGTATCAGGCGATTGGACGACGACGACCATCGCCCGCTCGCGTCGGTCGGTCAGCTCCACCCACTCGCAAGAGAGGTGCACACTTCCAGAGTCGCAAGTCCCAACAACGCGACAATCATATCACAACCAAGCAAGCAAACACAAGGATCACTCGTTGCCTTCCTTCGAAGAAGCACACGCGCCTGTACGGGCCACTGTAGGACTGGCGTGCGCCAACACGAGAGAGTGCGGCTTGCTTCCAAAAGCCCTTTCGAACTTGTCATCACCACCAACCAGTCATTCTTGCGAACGACTGCGGCATAATTTGGAGCTAAAACAACGACACCCGACAGCTAATTTTCGAGATCGTTCTGTGGGTTGAAAACCTCACATGATGAAGCTGTTACAGCTTTATCTACGGTACGTAAATCTGATCCCTCAAATCTCAGATTCGCTCAAAAAAAGTGGGTGGTCTCGTCTGCTTTGAAAGTACCGCCCTGTCTGCAGATGATTTGTCTGTTAAAACCTTCTTTAAAATGTTTGGTACAATTATTGATAATATAGACTCAACTCTTCATATTTCTTCTTATGCAAGGTGAGACGCTGACCTCACGGGTTGTGTCGCATATCCTCTCTAAGCCGATCCATCGCCTGATAATCTGACTTCGATCACATTCGAAAGGTGATTCTAGAACGAATCAGATGTGCCAGTGCACCGCCACACAATCACGCATCTGATAACCAATTGTTTCAAGTGGAGCCATCTCATTTGCCAAGTGAATGTGCCAAACCTCGGAATTATCAGACGCGCATCATGAGACGGTTTCTGGAAAGTGAGCAGCAGCACACGCGACTATGGGAGCGCGAGAGCTGGTGCTGCTCTGTTGAGCGCCGTTGGCTCGCTCACTTCACTCGCATTCAGTGGAAGGAAGGGCTGACGACGCAAGCGCGAAGCAATGCGAGCGAAACCGCACGCTGTTGGCTGCAGCATCGCGGAGACGGAGCCCCTCGACGTCATGCGCTGCTTGTTTTGTGCGCGACGTACGTCCCGGTTGACGCGCGACAGTCACACCCGCGAGAGCACACAGCGCAGCGCTCTCATCCTCTCCTGTGCCACCACTTACTACTGTACTGAGTGATGCTTGTGATACTTTCTGTAGGGACAGTCTTTGTGAATGACGGAGAAGCTCTCGAATGATCCAGAAGCGCAGCACTTGTCGCTCTTCGGCCCGCGTCTCTTCCCAGCGCTCATTTATAATCCCAAATCGATCACGGGAAACAACAGTATTGCTCACATTTTACCATGGCTGCATGTACAGTATGCAAAGGTCGTTAACGGCGCGATGCCACCACGATGTCGCAGTTTTCTAGAGAAAGCCAACTAACCGTGGTGTTGGTCTCCTGAGTCTCGAAGCTTGAAGAGTCTGTTCATCGTCACACAGTTTATGAAACTCGACAGCGCCGCCGCATTCTCGAACCTTGGACGATGCTTTTCCCAGCCCAGAATCGCTTCCAAGAGCTAGCGCCTCCACGAAGAGCTCCATCCTGAGCTGCAGTTTGAACTCACTGGACCGACAAGTTCACTTCCCAATTCGCCGGATCCAACACAAGCGACAACAAGCAAACAAGACCAATTCTCTCCAGAGAACCCCAAAAGACAACAGAAGCAATGACGGACCAGCAGCCGGCGCAAGTCACGGGCCAGACCGTGGGCATCGACTTGGGCACGACGTACTCGTGCGTGGGCGTGTGGCAGAACGACCGCGTGGAGATCATCGCGAACGACCAGGGCAACCGCACGACGCCGTCGTACGTGGCGTTCACGGACACGGAGCGACTGATCGGCGACGCCGCGAAGAACCAGGTGGCGATGAACCCACACAACACGGTCTTTGACGCGAAGCGCCTGATCGGCCGCAAGTTCACGGACCCAGTCGTGCAGGCCGACATCAAGCACTGGCCGTTCAAGGTCGTCGCGGGTGCGGACCACAAGCCGCAGATCATCGTGGAGTTCAAGGGCGAGAGCAAGACGTTCCAGCCAGAAGAGATCTCGTCGATGGTGCTCATCAAGATGAAGGAGATTTCCGAGGCGTACATTGGCAAGCAGGTCAAGAACGCCGTGATCACGGTCCCCGCGTACTTCAACGACTCGCAGCGCCAGGCGACCAAGGACGCTGGCGCCATCGCCGGCTTGAACGTTTTGCGTATCATCAACGAGCCCACGGCGGCTGCGATCGCCTATGGGCTCGACAAGAAAGGTGGCGAACACAATGTGCTGATCTTTGACCTCGGCGGCGGCACGTTCGATGTGTCGCTGCTGACGATCGAAGAGGGGATCTTTGAAGTGAAGGCGACCGCGGGCGATACCCACTTGGGCGGCGAGGACTTTGACAACCGCCTCGTCGAGTTCTTTACGGCCGAGTTCAAGCGCAAGTTCAAGAAGGACATGATGCAGAACCAGCGCTCGCTGCGTCGCCTGCGCACGGCCTGCGAGCGCGCCAAGCGCACGCTGTCGTCGTCGGCGCAGGCGTATATCGAGATTGACTCGCTGTTCGATGGCATTGACTTTAACACCACGATCACGCGCGCGCGCTTTGAGGACCTGTGCGCCGACTACTTTCGCAAGACCATGGAGCCGGTCGAGCGCGTGCTGCGCGACGCGAAGCTCTCGAAGGGCCAGGTGAACGAGATCGTGCTGGTCGGCGGCTCGACGCGCATCCCCAAGGTGCAGCAGCTGCTCTCGGACTTTTTCAATGGCAAGGACCTCTACAAGTCGATCAACCCGGACGAAGCCATCGCGTTTGGCGCGACCGTGCAGGCGGCGATCTTGAGCGGCTCGGACAAGTCGAGCCGCCTGCAGGACCTGCTGCTGCTCGACGTGGCGCCGCTGTCGCTGGGGCTCGAGACGGCCGGCGGCGTGATGACGACGCTGATCCCGCGCAACACGACCGTGCCCGCGAAGAAGTCGCAGACCTTTTCGACCTACGCGGACAACCAGCCCGGTGTACTCATCCAGGTGTTTGAGGGCGAGCGCACGATGACGCGCGACAACCACTCGTTGGGCAAATTCAACCTGGACGGCATCCCGCCGATGCCCCGCGGCGTGCCGCAGATTGACGTGACGTTTGATATCGACGCGAACGGGATTCTGAACGTGTCGGCGGTCGAGAAGTCGACGGGTAAGGAGAACAAGATTACGATCACGAACGACAAGGGCCGCCTCTCGCAGGAGGACATTGACCGCATGGTCTCCGAGGCTGAGAAGTACAAGGACGCCGACGAGCGCAACAAGCTCCGTGTCGAAGCCAAGAACGCACTCGAGAACTACTCGTACGGGCTGCGCAACTCGCTCCAGGAGGAGAAGATCCAGGCGAAGCTCTCGGTGGACGACAAGAAGCGCGTGGATGACAAGATTACCGAGATGATTGCGTGGCTGGACGCCAACCAGGCGGCCGAGAAGGAGGAGTTTGACGCCAAGCAGAAGGAGCTCGAGAGCGTCGCGAGTCCGATCTTGCAGAAAATGTACGCGGGCGACATGGGCGAAGGAGGGATGCCCGGCGCTGGAGGTGTACCAGGTGCTGCCGGAGGTGCTCCTGGTGCCGGAGCTGGTGCTGAAGGCGAAGGACCGAAGATTGAGGAAGTGGACTAAGCGAGGAGGTCTTCGCTTTGATGCGAGTTGTGTGGTTTGACTCCAGCGTACGTACTGTAGGACCTTTGGATGTTGTGGGTATTCTCCATTTTGTTTATCTTTCAAAGTAGGTTTTGATTTTTCATGGTTGAGTGGTTGATAATGGAGTCGAAACGCGTTTTGATATTGTAATGGCTGTCTTCCATCTTCTAACGCTCTTTTCTACTGGCCTTTGTGTATCGAATTCCTATCGAATTCCACTCAGGCGGCGAATGAATGATTCCGCAAAGCGACGGTTGAGCCTCTTGTTTGGGCTGGGAGATCTTAATAGAACCAAGCACCTTACTCGTTCAGAAACGCAGGCCTAAACAGTTTGGCCAACCTCTTCAGCTCCTCACAGCTACCAGCAATTCTCGCGCGCTTCAATATCCACCAGCAGCCATCTCATTTGCGGCCCGTTCCGCATGGCGCACGACGTCTGCGTCAAGTTCAACTCGGTCGACGCTCGATTTGAAGGTGCGCCAGCCTCGGAAGAGTGGGCGGTTCTCCACCAGCAATTCGGCATCCCACTGGCGCAGATGCGCTGCCGTTCGAGCAATAGTGGAGACCAAGTGCCTGCGCTTCTGCACATGCTGCGGCGGGAGCTCGTCAAGCGCGGCGGACTCGGCACAAAGTACACCTACCGCGCCTCCCCGGAGCAACATGAGGCGCAGGGCGTGAAAAAAGCCACCAACAGCGGCAGCGTCGAGCACTCGCGCGTGAGCGACCCGCACGTGTACGCGAGCTTGACCAAGCAGTGGCTCCGCGAACTACCGTCGCTGCTGTTGTCTCAGCTGAGCACCGACGACTTTACCAGTAAAAGCGACGGAGTCACTCAGGTACTGAGCAAATTGCCACCGCAGGAGCGCGCAGTGCTCGAGTGGCTTCTTGACCACGTGCTTGAAGTGGTCGAGAAGAGCGCGGTGAACAAAATGACAGCGCAGAGCCTCGCGGTTGTGATGGCGCCGAACTTGTTCAACTGTGAGAGCGTCTCCAAGACGCTTGCAGGCGCCAGCAGTGCCGCCAACAGCGTCGCAGAGTTCCTCTGCGCGCTCTTGACTTGGAGGCAGACGGCTATGGGTGGTGGCGGGAGTACCAGCAGCTTGAATCGACCACTTTCGTTTGCTGTGCGACGATCAGTAGTTGCTGAACCGCAAACTTCGGATGCTCCAGCTCAATGTACCAACAGCATCCGATCCAGAACGTCCAGTGTGGGAAACTCGATGCC
>JAADVK010001266.1:0-10171 GCA_023334975.1 Globisporangium sylvaticum
GCGAGTTGCATAAATGTGGAACAGTTTATACTTGGATAAAGTATGGAGGACGTGTTTCAAGATTTTGAAACGGGTTCAGGTTTGAAGTCCGATACTAAAATTCAAACCGTAACTGGTTACTCTTTTTTATGTTGCAAACGATGATTTACGGTTACAGCACGTGAACCACATATTTGACAACCAGTGCTCCACTCGTGCAACACCATTGTACGACATTCGAGCAACATTGACTGGTGCAAGAGCTGGTACTTTTAACATCGATCACTCGAAAAACAGTCCACACTAAATGCCCAAATTAAAAAATGCAATTGAGATTTGTTTTGGTACGATCTTACTGGATCGACCATCTGAAGAGGACACAGGTGTGAGCTGACTGACTTTTGAGTCAACAAACGGCTGGCTATCCAAGTCGAAGAGCTCCATTGGGAAGGAATGGGTGGTGCTGGTTGACCCTACGTTCGTGCCTATTGAGAAGTTGGACTCTGTGCTGACTGGCATTGCTGACGTAATTGGTGGGTTATGCTCACTGAGAACCTCGAGCAGGGAGGTCTCACCAAACAAAGCATGTGGCACGAGTGCACCGTCTTTTCCATATTCGAAGCAATTTGCTCAAAGCCTTTCGGGGTCTCCTGCATTTAGCTTTCGCTAGATATCACGATCGATCCCATTCGAGGCACTCGCTTACTTCAGCTCTCTCAAATCTACAGAAGAGATCGGCAAAAGACTCGAGCTCTTCGCAGAAGCCGCACACAGCAAGGTTCCGTCAATGAGCAATTAATTCAGCTGATGTCATTCAAGAGAACGATTGATTCTCGTGACCTCGCTACCGAACGATATCCCAAATGCTTGTGTGCGCAAGTGTGGAAGACGCAAGGCAGACAGGGCAAAAAACGATCAACCACTGTCAAAAGTATGGAAAGTGTAGGTCCATCTCGTTTTTTTCTTATTCCATGTTGACGAGGGAAGAAAGCCAGAGGCATCCGAGCACGTGTGCACCCAGCCAGCCTACCGCATTTCTCTGGGTCGAAGGCAAAAACGAAAGTGCTGACTTGGTTCCCCAGCCTTCATTTACTATTGCAATTCCATTCAGGTCGACAATGACGACGTACTTTGAAGCGTGTTAGTTATCGAAATTTCGATCAGTTGGCTTGCCTGTTGAGCTTGAGCGAAAATCTTCTGCTGGCTTCAACTGGACGCTTCGTGCTGCCCATATCGCCATGCAGCGCCGAGGAACATTTGAAGGATCGTCATCACTTCGTCGCGAATGAGTGCCCTCGCTCGAAAAAAGGGTCTTGCGTACTCATTTCATCTCTCTACGGAGCGATAGAACGAAGCGCACTTGAGTGGACTCGGTTGACGTCAGTTCTTCCGAGGTTGCACTCCGCAGATTCATCCTTCTCATCTCTCACAACACCAAGTCTTGTTGTATCGAGTATCCACGCGCTTTAGCGTCCGTCACTCGGGTTGCATTCTTTCCATTCGATGGTGTTGTGCGCTGTGTCGTGCAGTTCCCCTCAACATTCGACCACCTTGGCCGTCGTTGATACTTGAGCCGCACCCAGATATGGGACCACAAAGTAGTTCGATGCACCGTGATCCCTGCCTGCCTCCCTGATACATTCACACATGGAGACGAAGAACAACAAGTTGACGTCGCACACCTAGCGCATTTGACGCATTGATTCAAGTTTCCGCCATTGGGTTCATGTTCCTTCGCGACGACATTAACGCATGAGGCATGTGTGAATTCCTTCTTCGTCTCGTCTTGAGGACCTCCAGCAAAGCTTCTCAAGACTGACTGACGGACCAGTCGACCAAGCGCAAACAAGCACAGACATCCACAGCGTCATGCCCTGCCATCACGCTGTGTAACTGGGCTTGAGGTGCGTTTTCCAGCCTTCGAGGTCAGCGATCTTTCGAGCGGATCCTCCATCTCTTCGCAAATAACGAAAGAGTCCAGTATTGCAAGTCTCCATGTTGCAAATCGTGCAATGTGCAATGCTGCTAGACTTGCACGACTGATGGATGGATGGATGGAAGAGGAGTTTCGCCTCTCCTCTGGTTGCTCGCTCGATATCGAAGGAAAAGAGTGTGAGGACTTTTTCGAAGAACAACTACAGCGAGAGAACGAGGAAAGAACGAGGAGGAAGGCGCGACGACTGACTCGCTCGCTCCACTCCACTCGCGTGGAAGAAAAACAAAACGGCCACGACTCTCCCTCACCTCAAACTCAAGGTCCTGGTCCGCAGTCTCTGCTCCATTTTCAATCCAGTAAAGGAGACGACGACGACTGCTCACCTCACCTCGCCTCACCTCGTCCGGCAGCTCATTCAGATTCCTCCGTCACTCACTCGGTCAGTTCGCCTTTTCGTCTTCCACCACCACAGCAGCAAGCCCTCGGAGCTCCTCCTGGTTGGTATTTTGACATTTCTCGCGTCCCCAGACACTCGCAACGGAGCCCGTAGCTCTGAGTGAGTCTGTGATCTCGTCGCCGTTCGCTGTCTATCGCGCTTCCCTCCTGTTATCTCTCAGAGTACTCACCTCCCCCAGAGACAGCACAGAGAGAGAGAGAGAGAGAGAGAGAGTCGCGGCAGTAGACGCACACGGTCAACCGGTAGCAACCACGACGATCAACAAGATGGATTTCCCGCTCAAGTCCGACTTTTTCCCGCAAGTCCGACTTTCGAATGACGAGAAGGCCAAGTACCTGCGCACGGTGGAGGCGAGCGCGATCGCGCTGCGGCGGTCGCTCGCGCCACACGGCAGCGACTGGAAGAAGCTCTACGACCGCGAAGGTGTCGCGTTCTCGAAAGCTCACTTTGTAAGGGAAGAGCCGGATTACGGGCCTCCGTTCGCGCGAACTGGCGCCGCGACCGCGTGCCTCGCCGTGTGCGCGACGATCTACACGTCCGGCACGATCAGCGAGGTGCTCGAAGCCATCGCGTCGCCCGTGACCGAGGACTACCGCAAGGCGATGAAGTTCATCTACAAGAGCCGCTTCATCGACGGACTGGGATTGCACACGATCATGCCCAGTGGCAGTGGCGCTTCAGCTTCGCAGAACTCGCAGGCGTTCACGACGATCAAGTGGGCGGCGTTCGACGACGGCAAGGCGCGCAACAGCCCCAAGTTCCCCGTCGGCTCCGACTACTGCTTCCTCGAGCACTCGGGCATCCAGCGTGACGAAAGCGAGGTCGACGACCAGCACCACGGTGACAACAACAACAACAACGAGTCCTCGGACGACATCTTTGGCTTCAGCATCCAGGAATCTATCGTGCGCGAGCGGGAGGTGCCGTCGCTGGCGGGCTTTGGACTGCGCCGAGGCGAGTTCCACCGCACGGGTATCATCATCCTCCCCACGGAGCGCCGGGACATCGTCCAGGTCTCGTCGATCCTCCAGATGAGCCTGCTGGGCAGCGACAGCGCGGCCAACAAAGCGGCGCTCGAGCGGCTCATGCTCAAGCGCGTGGAAGCCGTCGGCCGTATCGACGTGCTCCTTGAGCGCCGCCGCCTCAGCAAGATGCAGTTCATCCACAGAGACGAGTGGGTCGCCGACGAAGACCGCAAGTCCTGTGTGGTGTGTGTGAAACCATTTTCGATCCGACGCCGCCACCACTGCCGCAACTGCGGCGAAGTGGTCTGCTCCGCGTGTGCACCCCCTCGCGAGGTGGATGTCTCCAGCTTTGGCTCGGCGCTGATCCGCATCTGCACGGCGTGTGTTGTCGCGGCGCGCTCCGACCCCCAGCAGCTTCAGTCGGGCAACCAGGACGTGTTTGTGTACCACATCCGAAGCACGTTGTCGTCTAGGACCTCGACGAACTCGAGCAACCTGACGAACGACGGGGAGGACAAGACCTCCGGGACCTCTGCGGCGATGGCATCAGGAAACATTCGACCGCACTCGTTCTCTTCGGACGACAGCAACTTCTCCATTGCGAGCGAGTACCCACAGCAGCAGAGCATGGCGGCGGTGATTCAGGTCCACCACCACCAACCAATGCATCAGCATCACAATATCGCCACAAGTAACAACAACAACAACCACTCGATTGCGAATGAGTTCTTCGATGAGGACGACGACGACAACTTCGACGACTACTGCATCCACGACTCGCAGTCGAGCTGCGACAGCAGTAGCTACTCGTTCAGCGACCTGAACACGTTCGACGACCGCTTCGGCTCGGCGATCATGAAGCGCCTGGCCGCGCCGGTGATGCCGACTCGACAACGCGCTAGCACCAGCAGCTACAGTACCAACAAGAACAACAATGTTAGCAACAACAACTATGGCCGCGAGAGTACTCAGAGCAGTAGCAGCTCCAGCAAGCACGCCTTGTACCAGCCTGCTGATGCGCAGAGCCGAGCGCCAGCGCCAGCGTACAGGCACGAGCGATCGGTGTACAACCCTTCCAAGGTGGTGACTCACTTGTTGAGCAACAACAACCAGGAAGAGGAGGACGACGATGATGAAGAAGAGGCGAAAGAGCCCGAGGTTCAAGCTGGGATTGAGCCTCACGACAAGCGGAGCAGCGTCGACAGCTTGGGTTCGCTGGGCGAGTTCCAGGATCGCATCCGCGGACTGCAGGAAGACATCTTCCGAACCACGACGACAACGAGGTTCAGCGACTTGGAGCCGGCAGCCGACAGCTTCTCCAGCGATCTGACGAGCTTCCACAGCGACTTGCTCGCGAGCAGCAGCAGCACGAACCCACTGGGGAACTCTGCTGCTTCAGCTGCAAAAGCAGTCGTGCCATCACCACCTCCGTCTGCGTCTCCCGTTTCTCGCCCGCGTTCGCCTCCACGACCCCAGCGCTCAGCGAGCGCGTGCTCGAGTCCGTCGACCGTGAACATTGACATGCTCACGAGCGACAGCTTCTCGCTCGTTTGCCCCGACCTGCTGCAGACCCAGCGGCGGTCGTCGTCGGTCAAGCAGGACGCCGGGGAGACCCGCCGCTCACGGGTGTCGAGTTTGTTACGGTACTCCAACAGCTCGGTCTTCGATGAAGGCCATGACGACATTGGTGGACAACGGCAAGAAGAAGAGTATGAGGAAGAAGAAGAGGAAGAGGAGGAGGACTCGCAGAGTCGAGATGACCTCGAGGCGTTGCGGCTCCAGGTCCAGGGACTACACAGGTCCCTCGAGGACGCCACGAGCAAGCTCAACTACTACCAGTCCCGGACAGAGGCCACGCGCGCGAGACGGACACCGTCAGTGGACAGAAGGGCCTCGGGTCGCAGCAGCAGCAGCAGCAGATACCGACGAGGCTCGGTGCAGAGCACCACCAGCAATGTTAGCAACAGCAGCAACAGCAGCAGTGGAGGTAGCAGTCAGAAGGGCCGCAACAACGACCCGGTGCTCGGCAAGCGCACCGAGAGCTACGACGCGCTGGTCTCGGAGCTGCACGAGATCATGGGGCTGCCCACGCTCTCGCCTCGACGGACGATCACCTCCGCCCGAGGCTTCTGAGCTCAGGACAGGACAGGAGTCTAAAGTAAGGGTGAGGGCCAAGGAGTCTACGTGAAGTAGCAAGGTCAACGGATGGATGGCGTGTGGCTGGCTGTGTGTGATGCCAGAGGCAATTGGTATGACGTTGACAGTGAGTTAATGAGCTTTTCGTGAGGCTGTTGTGTAGTTATTTTGTGAACGGAAGTGGTTGACCTGGTTGGGTGGTCGGCAGAGTGCCGATTGTGAGTCATAAAGGATAGGGGTGAAGTGAAGTGAATGCGCTTCGCGACGTCTGTGAATGTTCCTGTGGTTGTCGTGAGTCGCCTAACTCTGTGATCTCTGACGAAGAAACAAAGTGTTGATGTGCGATTTCAAAGTGGGTGACTTTTTGGATCTTGAATGCTGTCACGCTCACTTCAACTTGTTGCACCACTACCGTAATACGCGTATAAATGACACAATCGCATTTTTATGGTTGTGAGCTCGCACTTTGTGATACAGACAAGTGAGTGAGCTTGCCCAAGCAAAACTTGTAAGTCGCTAGTGCTACGCAGTTACGTTGCTGCAAACGCAGTCCTTCGAGCGAAACCGCATTTGCTAGTCGGGAGGAAAGAAACATATGGTTTGTGTCGATATTGCATAGTACACGGTGCACAGCGACTTACGTGATGTTGCCTGTCGTGCTCCAGTCATCATTTGTATGTGTCGCTTCGCAAGTCGCCGAAAAAATCCATCGCAAAAACGAAGGTAGGATAGGATGGTCGTTCAACATTGGCACCCCCAACATGTAAACGGCACCCAAGTCACCCTTTGATTGGCATCCATTGGCATTTGGCAAAAGCATTTGCTTTACGTGTTGACCTCGCATTGGCTTCGTTGATCACTGGCGTCCACACGAATCGTCGGCGCATGAAGGTTTCTCAGGCCCAATTTTGCTGATTTACGGTACTGTTCTCCAGTCTCTCGCTGCAGTACCACTGTTATTTCTTGTTAGCACCTTTTTCGTGAAGTGACATTGCGATTTACGAACTCTATTTTGCTCGCTGAAAATTTGGGCCATGTTCAGTATTGAGCCAACTTTACACAAACTTATTCCGACCTCGAAGGTGGGAAGGAGGAGCAATTTTGCTCCTGTGCCCAAAGCACTCTGAGCCACACAGAGAGGGCGGACAGTCGCCCACCCAAACGAACTCACCTTCCTCCATTTCTTTTCCGATCATCATTCGTTCACAATGCACGACAGAGCCCACCTCTAAAAGACCTCGTTGTTACACTCACTTTTTGTATGCCGCAGCAAACTGAAGAGGCACTTTTGGGTGGAAACGGTGGCAAAGAAGCATTGGGTACATCGTGCAACACTGCGACTTTCTATGACAGACACAAAGGAAAGGAAAGTGAGCCACACAAGTTGACACGAGACAATGATTTCGCACCTCAACATCACGCGGCAGTGATTTCGTGAATGCTTTGCTTGCGAGAACTTGACACGCCAGCGAAAGACCTTCCTTCCTTATTCAGCTTCTCAAGTCAAACCTTAGCGAAGCGAGCTAGCAGAGCAATAATAAATACTGAAGCTTGTGGCTTTGATATCAATAATCTGCTCGAGATAGTAATATGGCGCGTTCAAAGTGCTCGACCCAAAATGAATGAACAGAAACCAGGTGGTTTGGTGTGGCGCACTTCAGGGATGAGCAAGCGCATCTCCTCCCCTTCCCCTACGTCCAAAAACGTTACTTCAAAGCGCCACTTTCTGAAGTAACCACCCACTCTTTCACCCACTTCATAGTCAACTTAAGGTTAAGCGTTTTCAGCAGCAGCGTCAAGCAAACAAGCTGAAGTAACTTGGGACAAGGGTACTGCTCAGAGTGTAGGTTCACAGTTGTGGAAAGACAGACAGACAGACAGACGGAAGGACGCACGCCCATACCAGGTACCGGGTACCAGGTACCCGCACCACATAAAGCAGGCGACTGCGAGTGATATAGAGAGCTCTTCGGGTGGCGCATTCATCGACGCGCCAGCAGCTCCGCGAGTCATTTGAGAGCACGCACGTACGCGATCGAAAGAAAGAAACAGAACGTTCCGCCGCCCGTGGGTACGCGACGACAGGCAGGCTCCAGTCGATTCGATACACAAGCAAGGACAGACTGACAGAGCGAAAGAATCGATTATTAGCGATCGGTTACACTGCGTACGTCGCTGACCTCCAGTGTATCCGCTGTATCACCACCACCACCGCCACGAGGATCGTCGCTGAGCTGTGTTCCTGTGCTGTGCGTGTGCTCCAGCATCGGTGAGTGAGCATTGCGCTACGCTATCTATCTATCCAGCATCCAGTCGAGGAGCTCCAACGGCGCGGTTGCTATTTTAAGCAGTGGCGATAGTGGCTGGGTTGAGCTGTTCAACTATCTATCTACCTAGTTAGTCAGAAGGAATGAAGACGTCATGTGGCTGGAGCCCGCTGCTGCGCTTGGCGCTCCTCGTCGGCGTCGCGTGGCAGCAGATCGCGTGTGTTGAGGCTCAGCTGTCATCATCATCATCATCATCATCGTCATCAGAACCGACATCAACGCCAACGCCAACGCCAACGCCGACATCAACGCCAACGCCAACGACCTACGACAACGAGACCATCTCGGCGACCTGCGAAGAGCTGGGGCTGAATGGCGTAGCAGTGCTGGGCAAAGCAGGCGTGTTCTGCGTGAGCCAGCAGCCGTGTTCCGGTGCGCAGGACGGCGTCGCGCACTTTGCGTGTCCCGTGGCAGGGCAGAGTGCGATCACAGGGGGCTCGCCGCTCGAGAGCGGCAGTTGCTGCGCGGTGCTCAGTACTGGAGCGATCGGCTGCGTGAGTCTCGACAGCAGTTCGCCGCAGTGTCTCCCGTCTCCAGACTGGTACACGCCAGCAGCTACCACAACAGCAGCACCGGAACCGAGTCCAGAGCCCAGTCCTACACCAGCACCTGAAGTCACAACGACAGCGCCGAGTCCTGTACCCAGTCCTATACCAGAACCAGTGGCTACTACAACGACACCAGCTCCTACCCCAGAGGCAACAACAACAGAAGCACCGAGTCCAGTGCCAACGTCAACGCCAGAACCAGTGTCTACAACAGCAGCACCAAGTCCGGAGCCAACTTCGACACCTGCACCGGAGGCTACAACTGCGGCGCCAACGCCAACAACAGCACTGGAGTCTACAACACCAGCACCAAGCCCAACAACATCCGTAGCGACTCAGGAGGAGCCCACACCAGCACTGGTTCCAGAGGCTACCACAACTGTACCGAGTCCGGAACCAACTTCAACACCTGCACCGGGGGCTACAGCAACCGCTCCAAGTGCGACGCCCGCACCGGAAGCTACAACAGCAGCACCGATTCCGAAGCCCACTTCAACTCCGGAACCAGCAGCTACAACTACGGCACCGAGTCCAGAGCCAAGTTCAACTCCAGAGCCTGCAGCTACGACTACAGCACCGAGTCCAGAGCCAAGTCTGGCGCCAGTAGCTCCAGCAGCAACAGCGCCTACTTCAGTGCCCATTCCAGTATCAGAACCAGCGGCTACGACAACGGCGCCGAGTCCTGTGCCCACGCCGACTGTTTCGAGACAGTTGGACCCGACGCCGACGCCGACGCCGACTCCGGAGACTGTGACAAAGGAGCCAGAGACAGGAAGCCCACCGGAGACTGTCACTCCGTCATCAAGCGGACCGACACCCACTCCGTCTCCAAATACCAACGACAGCACTCCGGCTCCAGTCAGCGACCCGCCGTCGAGTCCGAGTCCAGCGACGCCGTCAGCTCCTCCGAATCAAAGTCCGAGTCCCAACCAGGGCTCGCAGTCAGGCTCGTTCCCATCGGGTGATGTAGGAGGAGACGATGTTGACAATGGCGGTGGCTCTCAGAGTGGCTCCATGGCACGGTCTCCAACACCATCGGAGGTCACCTCGGACGCAGACCTGAGTCCCGAGGCCGGGATCCCAGTGACGCAGGACCCAGCGGCGCTCCAGCGAGAGGACGAGGCGAGGAACGACTTTGCGACGTTGGCGCCGATCATCGAGGAATCACCAAACCCGACGGTGTACCGGCAATCGGATGACAACTCGGCTTCTATCCCAACGAGCCAGCCGACGTCGAGCTCGACGAGCATTCTCTCGGGCTCAGTGAACGACAACACGCTCGTGTTCATCGTGGTTGGCGCGGTCATGGCCGTCGCAGTGGTCGTCGGCGCGGTCATCTTGAGACGGAAGTCGCCGCAGCGCAGCGACTCGCTTCGGGAACTCGAGTTCGCGACGGCCACGGGCATCCCGCGATTCGGTGGCGCGTACGACGCCACCAACACACCTCGCGACAGCATGGAGCTCATGTGAGGAAAGCAGCGAAGGCACAGTAAGTAGTTAGAATAGGAAAGTAGTGGGGGCAGAGTTTTGATTTCGTAGTGGGTAAGTTAGTAGTCTTTTTTCAGTGGCAAGAGTAATTATTAGGGGGAGCAGCACCACTTTCGTGGCAGGCTGATCGTTTCCAAGGGTAGTCAGGGTAGACAGCAAGGAGTAGTTAGGAAGGGAGAGACCAGACAGGCAGCTAGTTAGGTATCAGGAGACCAAGGTGAACTTCTTGGAGTCGTCCGAACAAGAGAGCAGCTCAAGCACACGAGGTTGTGCGATTTTTTCTTTCGTTCTTGGTCTTTCTTGTCTTCTTTTTTTTTTTTAAATTTAGGGGGAAA